>JAPYZL010056338.1:0-18152 GCA_030522825.1 Platygaster orseoliae | reverse complement strand
CGTTCGTTTTTCATGTAAAAATATCTCAGAATATATAATGGTTTTTGGATTGAGATTCTGAGTTTTTATTTTCCACGCGAACCACGCTCTGCTAACATGATATTCTTTCCTGTCTCCGAAAATAACATAAATGTACTACTTAAAAGTGGTCAAATTTCATGTTTCCACTTGTGAGACGGACCATATAAAAACTGAATCCATGAGTTCTAAGAAAATATCATAACTCACGATACACTTACCAAACAGTGCAAAAAATGAATCGTATGAAGCGACTAGAGCACTCACCTGGAACAAATAAAAAAACACAATTTGTGTAAAGGGTTCTTATAAGTCAAATTACTATCTTCTTTATTTTGAACGATACAGTTTCCATAAACAATATTATAAAGTCTTTTTTAAGTTTGGATTCTTGAATACTCAGAAAACTCTTGGACTTTTTTCAAATTTCCACGAGTTTTGAAAATATTCAAAAATCATGCTCAATACAGAAAAATTGTCGGAAAAGATAATAAAAACTTAAGTTACGAAAATATTCGTAAACTTGTAAATTTGAGTACGGAAACATTTGCAATATTGAAAAATATTAGTGAACGCACTCTCTTGAAACTTTCATAAATTGTTAGAATCCTTCAGATTCTATAGTTTCAAAAGTTTTTGCCTTATCTGTAGTTTAAGCAATTTATTAATGTTAAAAATATAATAGTTCATAAAAAATTTGTCTAAGAAAATAGTGAAGCGAAAAAAAAGTTTATCGAAAAATAAATATATTGGCGAACTAAAAAAAAGTTTTAATCAAGATAATCTATCTAATTCATTATTAACTTTTACTTTTTCCTTAATTTTCAATGAATCTCACATATACATTTTTAAATATTGGTGTTCTCTAAAAACATATAAATTTCCTTCTTTTAGAAACATAAAAAACCTATTACACCGATGGTTTTTTTGTTTGTTTTTGTACATTTCGTCGATCTCATTTTCTTATATCCAGCGATTCGACACTTTTTCTTCATCTTCAAAACCTTAAAATTTACGTCGAATCGTAAAAATTTTGCTCACTTTCCGCTGAATGAGATACAATAATAATTTTTATTTCACAGAATAAAATTCATCGACTAACACTTTCCCGGCATAAAAAAACGTTTATTTTTTGACGATTCCAATAATTGACGAAATATCGTACCAGAAGATCCATCACCGGGAAAAAAACTGGATTATTGGGGAAAAGTGACGATAAAGTTTTTATCCTCAGGCTGCAACCACCCTTAGAAAATCCTGTGGATTCTCCAGGAATGGCCAGGCGTCCTGTTTTTACGAAGAAGCTGATGATATTTCTTTTTATCTCGAAACAAAGCTGAGCCTTACCTTTTTTATGACGTTTTTTTTGTATTTGATCTGGTAAAAAGTACTGTCTAAAAAAAAACCATGCCTCAGGGAATGCAGTAAAATAATATGAATATTATTTTCCAACACACAGATGAAATTCGTGATGTCGAAGTTTGGTTTATAAAATATTTATACAGTATTTTGATGCATTTCGTGAATGCAGATTATCGGAATATTCGGTAATCTGTAAGTCCTTTTGAAATCATTCATTATTGAAAAAAGATATATCTTTTCCATTAGCTAAGGGAAGATATTATTTTTATCAAGTAAACGCGCTCCTGGTAATGTTAAAAGGAATAATAATTTCAATCGAATAAACTTTAGGCGATAATAAATAAATAACCTGTTTGACGTTATTATTTTTTAAAAGTTGATTGGGTTCCTTGATTAAAATAAATATTTATCCTGCCATTATCAAATTAACATTTATATGAATAAGATAAAAAATCTTCTCTCACTGGTAAATGGAAAATAATTATTTATTTTTTAAAACATAAGAATTAATTATCATTTTCCATTATGATGTGGATTTTTAAACCTTAGCTCAGTCTGTTTTCACCATTAGTCGCCAATAATTAATACGTAAAACATGAGAATTATCTCTTTCGTAGGATAACATTCATTCTATTTGTTATTAAATAACGCTTTTTGATTATGGTCTATAATTTTCATGATTTACGATATATTTTATTCACAATTTGCTAGTAATCGGATATTTGGACGTGAATTACTAGCGAACTGTGAATAAAATATCGTACTGTGAGTTTTGGAAATTGCCTATTTGACGAAACTCGCAGTAATATACTATTTCTTTTTTCAAACTTTCACAAAAATCGTAAATCATGGAAATAATATTCATTTAATTCTTTCATTTCCTTTGACACAAAATTTAAACTTTAAAAAATTTATTGTAACCGTGTACCGCAATTTTTCATAACAATATATATTATGTGTAATCTTCGAACTTCAGCTCAGTCTGTTTTTACCTCGTTCCTAGGTTAACGAATTTGAGTTAACATGTACAGCACAATGTCACTGCAGAGAGCATTCGTCACGTGGGATTAATGTTTCCTGCCCGTGTTGTAAGATTGGTGAAGGAGGCACGTGTCGGGTGGATAATTTTTGCGCGATACGCCTTGACATTCGGCGTATCTAATAGTTTGGGGTTGCAAACGTCAAATCCCAGCTTTATCTGGCCCCTGCCAAAATTCCCCTTTGGCCAAACCACGCGACGATTTGTCAAAAACGTTCTTCCATAACGGGACTTTTGATCTCTGTTTTAATGGTCACGGTTGGGCGCCAATACAACGCAGAAAACTTTTTCACGAAAGAAATTTGTAACGGAGGTAAGGTTTCGTAGGGTGACCAGATTTGTATTTCAATATATCTTCTGTTTCTGGCATCGTTTTCTTTGGGTTTTAAATTGTTAGTAAAATTGTATTACAATGTTGGAGAATGATTACATGTATATCTTGTAACAAATAAATCAGTTTAGCATAACACATTCTTAAAACATGAAAAAATAGTTTGCGTACGCGTTTGTTCAATTTATAAGGTTAAAATAATTTAAGATTATTTTTAAAAAGATCGTCCAATTATTTATTATTCATTTGAATTTCTGATGTCAGATATCCAATAACAAAGAATTTGAAAATTAATTTACATTACATACAAAAAAACAGTGATTAACAAGAATCTTAAAAAAGTACCAAAATACAAATTGACTTCAAATCGTTAGAGTTTTATTTCAATTACGTAGCTTCCCCGAAGCTGATACGGTTTTTTTTGATATACATCAGAGCTGATTTGCTTCTCATCGATTGCGAAAAAACAAAAAAAAGGCGCACTAAACTCGCGAGTATCACGGAATGCAATTTTCTCTCTTCTCGCTTCTCTTGAAACAATTTTTGGCGCTGAAAAAGAGGCAAAAGGCGTCTCCCGTTCATCGCCTTAACGCACTATCTGAAATCTGATTTACATCCCGGATTATCGACAAGGGTGGCGTCGGCTGCTTTTGCTTCCACCGAAGGGGAACTCGATTCACGAAAGATTTCAAGAGTTTCGCGTTTCCAAACGTCTTTTTTATCGAACTTGTAAAAAGATTCAATAATTTACGTCACTATCGATTGTCTTAATCTGGAATCAGCGAACTGTTTCAATCAGAGAAAAATCGATTTAGTGATTCTTTCAGTATTAAACGCTTGAATCCAGAGATTTTACTTCAATAAAAAAAGAAAAAAAAGATGATATCAATCATCAATTTAAAAAAACTCTTATTATCCTATAAAAATCATTTTCATTGCGGTAAGTAAAGTTTCTATGAAATATGTTATAATTTCTAGTTAAACTTTACTTCTCCTACAGTTTGCTTGATATATGAACAATGAAAATTTTTATTGGATGAATAAAACATTTTTTTCCATGTGCAAATGCCTTTGCCTATAACGAAAAAATTTCATATCGTCGCTCATTTCACTGAGGTTTCTTCGTGAATGAAAATTGACCGACGAGGAAACGTGCAAGGCTAAGGCAGTGCAATTTATCACGAAATTGGCGGAAGCAATTTTGCGCAATAACCAAAAATGAGCTCGCCTTATGTCGCGTGGTGATTTCGTGTTTTCTTTGTCGCAAGAATGCTTGCAAGGCGTGGAATAAGGCACAACGATGGCGGCCCAAGGAAAATCAATTCGGGCCGAATCTTACGAGAAAAATTCGCCAAATCGTTCAATCACGCGCGAATTCGACGCTTCACGCTCCGACGAAGCTCATAACCGGCCGATCCGTTCGACGTTTTTCTCCGTCGCTGCAGCGTTAACTCGTGCTCGTTTGTCCGTTTCATTAATTCCTGCTATATTATTGATGCTGTAATTATGTTAGGATTTTTCGGGATTTTTAATAGTTCATCGCGTTAATTAGAGTGAGCTACTTCCGACTACCTCATAATACTTCAAGACAGTCTTTATTGATTCATAAATTATATTGATCTCATGTTTATAGTTTTGTATGTATGTTCATTAATTATTTTTTTATAAAACTCTACTCACTTTAACCCTTCATTTGAACCATCCAGAAAAAAAGTTTTAACTGCTCGTTCAGATTTAGAGTATCATTGCTGCACTTTCGTAGAATATCTAAAAATTGATTGAGTTTGTTCAACGTAGTTTCTAAAATTAGTTCGTAGTAAATTCTGCAAACAAAATCAGTTCAATGTATAAAAGGAACTCGAGCTGAGTTCGTATAATGGTGTTAAGCCAGTACGTGCTGTTTGACGGTTTTAATTAATTTTCGGATCAATTATAATAGAATGCCGGGAAACGCCTGGAAATAGCGGAAAATGTAGGTTCAAAAGCGAAGCTTTGCTCACTTGTATTATGAAACTTGGGGCGAAGAAAATTGGTTCCTTTATGATAGAAATACGAGATACTTCAGAGTTATTATGGTATAGCGATCTCTTCGATTAAAATTGACGAAACCAACATTTTATTTATTTTTTCAATTGTTTCAGGTGGATGAATCCAACAATTTCGTTCTTTTTGTTTTCTTACACGTTAGTTAGTTATAACTGCACAGACGTTAAAATAACGTTGCTAAAATACGAATCGTTTAGGAATAAACATTTTTCCAATTTTTTTTTGTTTTAACTTAAAAAAAATATATACACATTCATTCTCATAGAAAAAAATTTCTAAAAGGAGTTTTAATTTTATTACACTTTTTTAAAATTTATACCAACTACCCAACTATAATATGCAGTAGTGTGAATTCTTTGAAAATTTTTTTGAAAAGTATTGACACTCTCATCGCAACTGTGTCATTCTATTTAACGCCGTGTGGAAAAAGCCACTTTTCCACACGCTCGGGCGATGCAAAACTGGCATTTATAAACATTGTTGCATAAAATATAGTCCTCGGCTAGTTTGGAAAAAATTTTTTAACTTATCTGATCACAACACTCAGATTCGTTAGAAAAAACTTTTCCACACTAGTGAAGAAACATATTAATTCCTGCTGTTGGTTTGTACACTGAAACTCAATTTAACCTCCAGTTGATTGTTCACTGATGAACTAAATTTAACACAATAATTATCATTTTGATTACTGTTATTACTAATTAAAAAAAAAAAAACACTGGGCTCCTTCAGCGATTCAGCGTTTTGAAGCTAGAACCAGTGACATCGCTCGATTGGATTCAAGTCTCGCTTTCCCGTCGTCCCTCGATAATTGATTCGACCGCCTAATTATGTGGAAAGTTTCAGTGCGGAAATCATCTGGCCTAGCTCACTCACGTTGAAATATGAGCCATTAACTACTCGCTAGCATGAACTTTTCCGAATACCTTTCTCTATTTCCCTTATCAAAAAAAGTGTGGCAATCCAATTTTTATCTGCGGTTTGACCTTTTACAAGCACGATCATCTTAGCCTCAAGGTTTTAGCAATACAGTCAAAAAATTGCAAAACGTAAAAGTTGTAAAATTTTTAATTACCTACAATCATCAATAATTTTCTTCTGACTTTTTTGTAAAGGGAATTTTGTTTAACACTGATTGTTAATTTGAAGTATGAAGAGATATTAAGAAATTAATAATAATTCATGCAATATAAATATTCAATAAATCATTAGACATAAGGTTAAAAAAAAAGATATCCTCCCTTCAAGACTATATTAAATTTGCATTCTGTCAAAATAAGAATGCAGTAATACAATAGTATATTACTCAACAGGTGTAGAAAAGAAATAACGCGCGTGAATGTGAGTTTTATAAGATTTGAGCATTTTTCCCACGGAGCAACAAAGTTCTCGTCTATTTCATACCATTTTCACAATCCATCTCTTTTACTTCAAAGGTAGCACGTTGAATTCTTCTTTTGGACCGATTTTATTTTTGAGCATGTTGCATCATGACATAAGATTTACTTTTTACAATGTTCTTTTATGCGTGAGAGCAAACTTTCAAGTTACCGATAAGGATAACGAACTTTTTACTCGATACCGCAGTTTTATACTTTCTCTATCATTACGCTTACGCAAGCGTGATGCTTGACCCGCGGCCGACCTGGGTTAAGCGAGACTAAGAGGGTAATTTAATGTATGGTGCCCAGAGTGGCTCAAAGTGCCATGTTTCGTCTTGTTGCTAGTGCGGCAAAATAGGATTTTGCGGTTTGGAAATTTCGAAAATGGAATTCCTATTTTTTTCTCAAACTTTTACTCGAGTGCAAGTCGTTTGTACGAGCACATGAGATTGATGAGACTTATGTTAGGAAAGTTGTAATCTTGCTTCATTGTCGGAAACAGTTAATCACACTCTAGAGATTTCATTCAGGCTCGTGTTCCTGAAGAATATGTTTGATATAACCAAGATTTGCCACAGTTTAATACTTTCATTCGATTTCCACGTGTTCATAGAAACTTTTATAAAAATCACGAGAATTCCGATTTGTAGGTTTAAAAACTATTCTACTATAGGATTTTACATTGAAAAAGAAAGAAAATAGTAAGTTTAACTAACTCGAAGGAAAAATATGACTCGACAAAATATTTTCGTGATTTTTATAATCTACGTTGTTTGATGTAAGTTGACTTGAATTACTTATTTTAATTATTGCTATACCAGCTTAGTAACTTTATTTTCACAACTATTTTGTATAGCTATGCTGAAATAATGTATGAATTTCAGACTGTCAGGTACTATCAGTTATGAAATTATGTTCCTTCGAACTAAAAATTTATTCAAGTAAATCAAATTTATTTTTCAGTGCATACTCAACTAAGCCAGTTTAGTTACCAATTATGTATCATCGTAAGTCATAAATCAACATCAGGTTCCATGTCATCGTACAAACCAAAACTACTATCCTGCACCTCCAAGCAATTCCATTTTCCCTTGAAATTATGATAAAACATAGTAACGTTCCACGTGGAATATGCACATCCTACTTAATTTAACGTGACAAAACTTTAGGGAGCTCTACCACATTAATAGAACAAAATAATATTAATGCAGTATTAACTTTTGCTGCGTCGAACTTTTGGCCAAAGTTATGACATTACGCGCCATGTCGTCGTTACGTGAGTACATACGAATGTACCTCGCATTGCTATCGCGAGCACCGGATGTCCGGAGAACCGATTTCCGCTAAAATAGTTAAATCCCGTTACACAAAGGCTCGTTTTAATGGAGCGTATTTTCATTACGGTAATCCAGTTTTTCAACTCGCGAGTTATGGGGGTGTAAAATGGCGATAAATTAATGATGAGGTGCCGAGTCGTAATTATAACAGGATCGTCATTATCAAGTCTGGATGTACATTTTCAAGGTCCTGAGGCAAAATAGGATAATTCAGACTCGGTCTTCGGTGTGAATGAAAGAATAAAGAATCATTTGTTCAATTGAAACGCTAAGAGCGAAAACGGGCCTAAGTGCGTATAACTCTCAGCATGTTTATGGTGAAATTCAAAAATTCGTGTTATATTTCAATGATTTGAGGAAAGTTACAACGAATTTTTCTCGTAATTTTGTGAACCACGAGATTCTTAAATACTTCAATTTAAGGGAGAATATACACTCAGAAGAGCGAAAAAAAGGTGATTTTCGCGAATTTATTTCAGAAAGGTTATACAAATTGGTGGATTATTTTTGTTTCGCAGTGAAAAAGCACAATTTTGAGAAAATTTTCAATGCATCTGTTTTATTTTATTCACAGTAGTAGCTGAGTAATTGCGTCGTCACTCAACTGCTGCAAAAAAAAGTCCTTCGCGGTGCCAACTCCCATTTCATCTGTAATCATCAGAATGAAAAAAACCAAAAAGATTATTAAACTGGACGATATAATCTAGTCTTTGTCATAGGCGTTTTTGAAAATATCTTTATTTGACAAAATGACGGACGTTTGAACTCAAAATAACGATTTTTAGGTCAAACTTTTCATGTGATTTTTTTCCAAAATACCCTGTTAAAAATTCCATTTATGGAGGTAATACCTTACATTCAGCTTCAGGAGCTATTTGAATCCATTAACTCTTCCGTTTTTATCAGTTTCTTAATGACAAAGCATCGACCTCAATTAAATGCTTAATTATAACCCGCGTTCCGTCTCTTTCTGGTATTTGGTACATCGCTGACTGACCCGAGTACTGACCCCCTGATGCACGGGAGTACGGGTTCGTCCTCGGAAGTCCAGTAGGCCGATAGCACGAGCAGAAGTAAGCATGGCGCGAGCACACGAGGAATAGAGGACACAGCGTTCCCACATATCCACTCGTTTCGTACACGTCATAGTGGCCGTGAAGTCTCAAGCTACATATTGACGGTTGCGTTTCTTCTTCACTACTTGTTTTTTCTCTTCCTTCCTTCGATTCTCAAAAACGGGATTCATCATTAAGTAATCCCGTAAAATTGCGTGAGAAAAAAAAGATAACACCTAGTACAAGAACTGGCGAAGCAATCAGTTCAGTGATAAATTACCTATTTTTTTATGAAAAAAAAGATCCTGCGATTTGAGGAAAACACTAGCAAATCGCACATCAAAATTGTGCGAGTCTTACAAAAATATGTGTTTTCGCATTTTTCTCTTTCAAGGCTGACATTCTTTTGTAATGAATCACAAAATTTATTAAGAATTTCGGATATACTATAACAGATTCTGCCAACATTTCTAAATATCAGAGTTAATTGAAAGCCACTTTTTTGAGATGAGAAAGCATTTGAACATAGACAAGAAGAGTCGTTGGGGCTTCGACGATGGCAAAGTTAGTTCTAGAACAGTTAAAGTTTGTGTTTCTAGTTGCTGAAAATGCAATAGCTCTCAAATTTCATGGCTTTCAAAGGAGAAATGTTGCTTCTACCCTTCAATTTTCATTAGTGCACTGAAGATGGTCATTTTCCCTACGTTTCAGGTAAAAAAAAAAACGTTTCTCGCCCAGATACAAATTTCCTCCTTTTTTAGTTTTTATTATATATTTGGTATTGGGCTACAAAGTAATCTGAAAACTCTTTATTATATGTAACAATTGACAGTTTATATTTAAAATTTGATATAGTTCTGGTTATCATAATGATCAAAATCGAAGTTTGAATAGCGATTGCAAATTTATGATTTTTCATAAAAGACTTTTTTAGGATGTCTTATTCCAATGATTAAAAAATCAAAGATGCCCAAATAAATTTCCAGATGAAAAATATTTTGTAAAAAAAATCAAACTAAACTAATTTAATATTCAAACAATAATTCAATCAAATATCAATCAAATGATTAATAATAATCAAACAAAACTAATTTAATATTCAAGCCACAGACGATCAATTTTTCATACTTTTTCAATGATTTGAATACAGAGACTTTAATATCTTCTCTCAATTTAAATATGATTATTTTCAATGAAATTATTTACAATTTCAAGCAATAATGATTTTTAATTTAGTTCGAATACTATAAATTTATATGAAATGGTTTTTTTTTACAATAAATTTGGATGATATTTTATCAAAAAAGTGTTCAAATGTCTGAAATTCAGATAATAAACTTTGAAACGTTGACAATTATAACTCAAGAACCTTTTTTCTTACGAGATTTATCAAAAACATGATGAAGTTTAATGAAACATACATAAAAATACACGTTTTTTCCAAATTGTCGTGTTTTTTTTATACGATTGTTCGAAGTAAAGGTAAAACGAATACAAACAAATTGGAAAATGTTTCAGAATTTTCCACAATACGAAACAATAAATTTGTTATCGGATATTTCGTTGAGTATATCAACTGTAAAGCAAAAGTTGAAACGTTTCCAGAATGATCTGAGAAATATTTCTATAAATTTACAGAATTATTATTATATTTAAGAATTTCTCTTTGCAGTGTTTTTTGGTACTTTTCTGGAAATCTCATGAATAACAGAAGAATTTTTAAGTCACAATGGGCCACATACTTTTTTTATATTCAAAGGTAAGGCATTTTCACGATTTTCATGTTGAAAGAAGACACAGCAAAAATATATATTGTATGCAAGGTGACAATATCTACGACAATGAGAACTTTCATAAATTATTTTCAAATTCGATATTTATCCTTATTATATACATATTCCGAACAATAGGAAAATATACAATGATTTTTATAAAAAATGACAATGATAATATACGACATCAGTTTAAAGTTTAAAAAATCATTCGTGAAATACAAGCATGTCTATCCAAAAAACGACGCCATTTCTAGAAAATATTTTATTGTGCAAATTATTATACCTAAAAATATTGAAGATTAGTATCATAATCGTTATAAACTTATTTGCAAGGTTAAGCATCAAGCCACATTCCAAAATGAGTATAGAATTCTTTCTTCTACGATATTTGAGTATTCCTCCAGAAATATTTACATTCTATGTTTCTTCTGTTATCTGTCAACCAATATGATCGATTCAATATTGAAAAGCGTAAAGAATTAACTAACTCAATTTAATATTTTTCCTCCATCAAGACAGATTTCAAATTATATTTGAAGTTCTAAAAATTATTACATAAAAATAAAATATACTAAAAAATCTTATTCATCTTATGTACCTATAATTATAATCAATTATTTTAATTATTATTCATACAGTTTTTTTTTTCAAAATCAACTCAAGTAACCAAACCACAACCTAAAATAATATCTAGAAAAACAAGTAAACAAAATCCACATTTGATGTTATTGACGTGTGTCCAATTAAAACGCTTCTTTTAGACTGCGAGGATTCGTCTTTTTTTCAAGTCCCCGTTGAAAGTTCGTTAAGAGCAGAACACGAGATCCACAAGTTAAGAAGCACCGACATCACAGGTGCGATTAAAGGTCTTGGGAGGAACACACTTGCGTCTGCACGCACGACAGGTTTTGCGAGACGAGTTAGGGTCGACTTAGGGTCGAATTGGATTAGGATCGTAGCTATAGGGTCCGTTGGTATTGCCTTCGCCAACTCCCGGGGCGAAACAAGAGAAGATAATATACCCGCGCGTATAATGCTCGCTTCAGCTGTAGGAATCGTTCGGCAAATTATTCGCACGCCTTTACAGGGACAGGGAGGCTTGCTCAGTCGTGCGTTCTTTATCGCTTTATTTTCGGGACTGTTTTAAGCACTTGCTTACCACAATCTAAGAGCAGTTTACTCTGCGAATTTCGCGGATCGATTATAACGGGATCAAGTCACTTTTTGGCATTCAAAGCCAATTTTTTATATGGGAGTGTAAAATGTAGGGCGTTAAAGACAGTCCCTTTTCGCTGCTTTTTCATAGAGAATTGTTTCTGTATCTTTCTATGAACCATATTCCAAAACACATTTTTCCGAAGACCCATTTTTCCACACTCCATATTTCCGAATCCGTTTTTCCGAATACCATTCTTCGCGTGACCATTTTTCCGAAAACTTTTTCCGCGTGACCATTTTTCCGAAATAACAATTTTCCGACTTCAATTTTCCGGAACAATAATTTCCTGAAACACTTACTTAAGGAATTACAAGTTCGAGTACTTAATAATTTGTTACATCTTTCAGACAATATGTAACCATTCTAACACTATTGAACAACAAAAGTATTATATGTTTTGATTAATTTCAAACGAATTTATTTATTACTGTACCTATTATTCTATACTTACATTTAGTTGTTAAAATGTAAAATCAAATTTTTTTCATTATAATACACTCAGGAGCATTAAATTGTTCCTGAATTTAGGAGTAGTATATAAAATTAATTTGAATATATAGGTAACAAAACAAAACTCAAAATCCCTAAATTCATGAATGATATAATTCTCCTGCGTGTTACGAGTTTCTTACTAGAGTTTTTTCATACATAGCAGTTTTCTGGAGAGAAATTAAATGCACACACATTTTCGGAAAATCATTTTTGGAATCGTGTTATTGCGGTTTTTTTTATAAACGAGCGAAACAAAGTTTTTGAGAAATGAAAAATTTCTTGATTCGCGTCGTTTTCGTTCGAGAGAAAAAATTTAATGCAAAAAAATTTTCAGAAGAATATTTTGGGGAAAAAAACTTTTCAGAAACCGTGGTGTTCAGAAAATGGTATGGAATACAGGGTGTGCCAGAATCGACGTGCAATATTTTAACCATTTTTTTTTCAGATTTTTCTGAGACGAAAAGTCCTTTACCACTTTTCACAAAACTCAAAATTGGCCGAGATATTCGAGTTTCAAATTTAACCAATAAACGCGCTTTTACGAGGAGTCGGGGTTAACATCACGGACCAAAACTTGCCGAAATTTTCTCCATATTATTCTGAGTAGAAAAGTCCCTTGCCACTTTTCATACAACTCAAAATCAAGAAAGATATTTGAGTTAGAAGTTTCAACCAATCAGATTTCTCAGATTCAAACTCGAATATCTTTTTTCATTTTGAGTTTTGTGAAAAGTGGCAAAGGACTTTTCGACTCAGAATAATATACAGAAAATTTTGGGAAATTTTGGTCCGTGGCGTCTACCCCCACTCCTCGGAAAAGCGTGTTTATTGGTTACATTTCAAACTCGAATATCTCGGCCAATTTTGAGTTTTGAGAAAAGTAGAAGAGGACTTTTCGTCTCAGAAAAATCCGAAAAAAAATTGGTTAAAATATTGCATCTTTGATTCCGGGACACCCTGTATAATATAAGGAAAATGGTATAAGTAAATAATAATACTCATGAAAAAATGTATAAATTATGATCATGTAAGGTGATTTCCCATATTTTGTGTATTGAGGAATGTTATTTACGAAAGTAAAAATACAGTATTAGTATTGTTTACTATACATCAACTTACAATTGCGATATTTGACGTTTTACTATACTGCATGGTAAAATTGAATCGCTATCGTATAGGGAAAATTTAAAAAATATTCTAGATTTTCTTACAATATAGTAATTTTTTCAATATCGGTAGTAAAAATTACTTTTTTTTTCTCACTGTATCTTTCTATGAATTTAAAGATAAATTGGTATGAATACTTACTCTTGATCACTAAAATTCAAATACAAGTAAAGAGATATTATTCATGTCTTCATATAAGTGTCTGAATTCTGGACAGTTTCAATCCAATTTTAACAGTTATTTCATATATTTTTTGAAGAATTTGACAATATATTCTAAATAGTAAAACAATTGATGTTCCCCAAATTCTTAACAATTTGGTCAGTTGTTTCAGCACTTATGACAGTTTTTTCCACTAGTTTTGACAAAATTGTGGAATCATAAAAATAAAATATATCAAAAAATATATATATATTTTATACATATATATTTTTATATTTTTTAATATATATATTTTTTTTATATAAAAAAAAATAAAAATAAATCATAAATCATAAATGCCATTTTAATATTCGTCTAAACTTGAGAAACTTTTGAAAAACTGTCAAACTGTCAGATCCATAGACAAAAAGGTAACATAATCATGTAAAAGATCCATTTCAAGATTATGAGATCAAGTATCATTCACTTGCAAACAAACAATCAAATGATTTCTCAGTTATACAAACTAACTTTTTTTTTATTTTTCACCATTGGAATTCAACAGTATTGCAATAATTGAAAGATTTTATGTTTTCCCGTATTCATGAAAAAGTCAGACTTTCAATAATAATTGTATATTTGTAGTGCAAGTAACTGTTATTACAGTTTCAACAGTTATGATTGTTTAAAGCACTTTGTAACAGATCTCACGTTTTTCAGCGGTCTAATTCCTAAAATGTTTCTTATCTGTGAATTGTTACAAGTCGGAACTGTATTTACAACTATATTGATAATTTCATTGTCAGTAAAATACACAGCGTTTCGAACAATTTTGACAGATTTCGCAACTTTTTTCGAAGCTGTCATAGTTTTCGGAACAAGTAACAAAAATTTTCTCTATTCCTAGTGCAACTTTACCAATGTTTTTTCGTCATTTTAACATTTCGTATCAAACTCAATTTGTATATTCAGGTAATGATCATTTTCTAAAATACTTATTTGACACGACTCAACCTTACAAAAATTTAATTACGTTGATTTTCCACCCTTAACGCAAAAACATGCGCAATTGTCTCTGATTACCCTATTTTACTAACATAATTAACCACAAATCTACCTGCCAATTTTCAAAATTCTATTTAAACTGCAACTGACGTGTCGAAATGTACCATCTTCCAAATTTACCATGAAAATTCATGAAAATGTCTAGTCATACGATGGGAAAACGCGCTGTTGCCGAGGCATATGTTTCCTCGGTGAAGTAAATATCGCGCCTCAGCTGCAGGCGTGAAAAAAAGATAGGTTCAAATACGCGAAAACAATGGTATCGGAGAGCGACTGAAAGCCCGTAACCCAGTGACACGCGGGAAACACGCTCGCGCGTGCATTCGCAACATTGCGGTCTATCTCACTTCGCCTGTATGCAGTGCAACTTGCACGTATACGTACACGCTCCCTCGGCTTCGGCGTAACAGTACGTTGCGAAACCTAGATAGTGGCGTTTCTAGCATTTCCCATGTGTCTCAGGGTTATTGTTATCATCCGGTGATAAACGAAGAATTGCACGTTTCCCCAGGTTCGTGGCCCGGAAAACAGCCTCTCTCCAGGGATTCGCAGTTAACGAAGCGATGAGGATAGTGCGTAAATACACAAAATTCTAGAAAAAAAAAGTTTTTACCGCCAAAGAAATGAAACTGATTGTAATTTTTTTATTTTTTCAAATGTGTTATTTAAAAAAAATGCATTAAAAAAAAATGTAGTATTATTTCAGGTTTTGTGATTCTTATCTTACTTATTACAATATTGTATAAAAATATAACGCCAGTTTTTTACAGATAACATAAAAAAAAGTAAATTTTACAGAATGCAAATTGTACTACATAAAATGTATATATGTATAATAGTACGAAGAATTCAATACCCTTGTATAGTGAAAAGTCAACCCAATTATTTTACTTTCGATCATTTACGTTTTCAGATTATGAACTATGATGTTTTATATAATAATAAAAAACGAAGTACTAATAAGAATTTATCAAAAATATCACAATACATCTTAAAATCGACAGTATAATTTTACAATGTCATAATTCAATATTACAATAAATATACAAGAAAGTACATAAACTTCAGAAAAAAGAACTATACAAATTAAAATATGGAAAAAAATTATATTGCTTTCTTGAAATGTCGATTAGTATAAATTTATATATGATATTGCTGAAATCACAGTGAAAGTATAGTACAAAATGTAATTGATATTTAAAAAAAAAATATTTTATTGTAATAAATACTACATTTTTTTGTCAGTGTGTATTTTGCAGTATTCGTCAAAAAAAATACTATTTATTTAAAAGAAACGAACGATTATAAATAATCTTATTTTATGCATATAAGATTATAAATAAAAGAAAAAAACGTTTTTATGTAAATTTCATATAATATAATATAAATGAAAATGTCTTTGCTTTATATATTTTATTTAAAAAAATATAATCTCTCTTTAGAATTTTTGAACTAGAAATTTAAGAGTTTTCAGAAATAAATTAAATATCATTTTAATCATTAGCTAAGAGAGAGTTCACTGCTTTTATTTTTATTTTTACATAGTTTAATTTTATTCCTCAGTTATCAGTATCTGTTAAAAAAAGATACCATTCATTTAAAAGAAACAAACAATGTAAAAATGGCAATAAAATAAAACGATGTAAAAATAAAAAACTTTGCGCTGAAATCATCTTCCAACATCAATCGCTGATTACATCAACGCATTTGACGAATCAAAAAAGAGTAAACACCTCACTAACCAATTCGTTCAATTTAAATAAAACAAGGTTTTTTTTAAACTTTAACAATTTAAAAATTTTTTGAAAGTTAAAAGTCCAAGATTTCATAGAATTTCATTGTATTTTATTTTATTTGGTATAAGTTTAATTTACATCCTTTTATTTTATTGGCATTTTTACATCGTTTGTTTCTTTTAAATAAATATAATTTTCTTATAACAGATACTGATAATGAAAGAATGAAATAAAACGATGTAAAATCGCAATAAAAGCAGTGAACTTTCACTATGCCAATCGTTAAAACCACATTCAATTTGTTACTGGAAAATTTTGAATTCCTATTTCAAGAATTCTACAAGGAGATTCGATGAACCAAATAAAAATACAGTTAGCGAATCTCATTTCTATGGTTCAGACAACCATACGTAAGTATTGTTGATAACATCAATGCCAAGAAATTTATAAAATATAAACAATTGCGAGTATTTTGATCAGTTCTCCTAATCCTCACAATGAGGAGTTTAAACGTTTCTGAATTTTCTGGTGCAATCAAAGAATTTCATAAATGTTTAGAAAATAAATTTTATATACAACGAAA
This sequence comes from Platygaster orseoliae, assembly GCA_030522825.1. Classification (NCBI taxonomy): domain Eukaryota; kingdom Metazoa; phylum Arthropoda; class Insecta; order Hymenoptera; family Platygastridae; genus Platygaster; species Platygaster orseoliae. The sequence goes on along the minus strand of JAPYZL010056338.1, from coordinate 1,404 downwards.
AACATAAGCTGGAAATAAAAAACTGTTAAGAAACAAATAACCTTCTTTAATTAAAAGTGAACGAATTCGGTAGTGAAATGTTTCCCCTTTTGCGATCCGTCAAGTGCGTTGATGTAATCAGCGATTGATGTTGGAAGATGATGTCAGCGCAAAGTAAACGTGTTTTCTTGATCAAGAATTGCGTTTTAGCTACTGGAATCTCGAGCCTCAGAAACTCGGAATCATGAATTACCGAGAGTGAAATGCAGAAAAAGAAACCGTTAATCGATCTAAGACATTTTTCTGCGATGCGTGGTGAAACTTTTTACGCGGTAAAAGTTTATCTTGGAACTCTGAAGAGAAAAATGTTTCACAAAAAAATTCTACAGTCTTAGAGTTGGGAAACGAAAATTTCCATGATTCGAAATTTAATTTAAACATAGAACAAATTTGTAGATATGTATTCAATGTAAATATCATTTTTTAAGAATTTTTAAGTGAAATTCGTCGAAATTCCTCTAGTTCGAGAATAGCTCTTTGAAATAAATTACCGCTGAGTTCTCGTTTGTTTAACTTCCTCAAGGTGTAAATCCAAGTTTCTTAAATCGTATTCAACAAATTTATCGTTTGAACTTTTCCTATCAGATGTTTCAGAAAATTCCCTGGCAATCCTCCAAACGTTGAAGATGAATAAAACATTGACAATATTGGGGATCCATAATAAAAATGTCGATAACCGATCGTAAATATCATTCTGAGTCACCCAAAACATCGCACGGAAATCTTCTGTCATTTTTATGAAATGTGTGAACAGCGATAACGATGAAAAAGTTCAACATTGTGTATCACACAGAATCAATAGCGGATTATTTTAACTACTCTCTGATAATTTGTACACGTTAAAAAGTAATCATCTTTCGATACTTCAAGAGTTTGTTGACTGTAGTTTAGTAAATTCCAAAATATGAATGATTCATTATAAATCAGTTATTTTTAGTGGACACTGAAACTTGTTATATTCAAATATAAAAATTTTGATTTTTCGAAATGGTATGGTTGAAAATTGAGATACATTCTCTGAAAAAATCCACAATATGAGATTTCAAAAATTTCGATTTTGATTTGGATAAAATTTTGTGAAAAAAATCTGTTTCCGAATAATGCATGAACAAAAACCCTTAATATTTGTGTTCATGAGGGGAGGTTCTCCTTTTTTTTTAACAATTTTTTTTTTTTTTTTTGATGAAATGAAATGTATGAATGCCTAGAATATGCGTGCAAAAGAATTTTTCATCCGCATCATTTATTTCTTATGAGCCTTTACGATATGAAATGAACCAAAAAAAGGACTGAAATATTTACGTTCGGAATCCATTTTGCCAATATTTGTTTAAAAAAATGATTTTCTCAAAATTTATATGGCAC
>JAPYZL010056335.1:0-12304 GCA_030522825.1 Platygaster orseoliae | reverse complement strand
GTGATTTATTAATATTTCCCTAGGGAAGAATGATTTATTCGTGAGTACCCCAAAAAGTGGATTTTGTTCCCACATTCCATGCAAAAAAGTGGCCTTTTGTGGATGCATGGGAAAAAAATAATTCAATGTGTTTCGTACAGATGAACAAATTTGTTAATAAATCGCATCACAAAATATTGATTAAAAAAAAGCATACTCGTAATACTGTATTTACATAGTTTTTACTGAATTTCGAAAAAAAATGCAAATTTTTATAGTTCGATACTTCGATTACAAAAAAGTTTCGCTATTCACTGTTTTTGGAGAAAATGTATATATTTTGTACAAATAGGAAAATGGTGTGATGTCTCATGTTCCTAAATATTATGTATTTCAGTTATTTATGTCAGTTCATAAGGTTTTCAATAAAATATTAATAATAAAAAAAATATTAAAAAAATATTGAAATAAATAAACTCATTTTACAGTAAAAATTGTTTGATTATTAAACCTGAAATTCCACAAAATTACTCATATACAAAGTGTCTCGTTGAGTTGGACGAATTTTAAAACAATTTTGCAATTTATTGATAGTTTATATTCTGCTCAAAATTGAACAAACTTTGAAATGAAAAACTATATCTTATGAATTCGGAAAGTTAATAGAATTTTCTGAGATTTCATTACCTTTCAAAAACTATCTAAAAAAAAATAAAATAACTAGAATTCAAAATATGTTTCACAGATAACTTTTAAACTATTAATTCATCCGATAAATTAATAACTACCGTAAATTTTCAGACTTTGAAATTTAAGTAGAGTTTTAAAAAATGTCGATAAATTTTGTAGTTTATGAAAAATTTTGAAATTTCGTAAGAGTACAGAAACTGTATAAAATTTCAGAATTTCTGAAAATCAAAATATGTTTTATCATTTGATGACTGTCGACAATTTTGATAAATTAATAAAAATGAATTGTGAAAAATACACACTGAAAGTAAAACGAAACCCCGAATTATGAATTGCACTCGCCCAAAAATACAATACTCTATATTTCATTCACCTTAAAATTAAAAAAATGGAACTCAATGGTTTACGAATTATGTTCATTCATAATTACGAAATTGAACAATGTGCAAGTCTGCATTCCGGAAATTGGGTAAGACCTCGAAAATTCGAAACAAAGCCGCCGAAGTTGGAGAATTGTAAAACACTACAAGAAATGTATTTTTATCATAAACGTCTACCGAAAATTTTTCCTACCTACGCCCCTGAAAAATTATACGTTTTTGAAATTAAATATTTAATATCAAATAATTTTTATAATTTATTTTCTTTTAATATCAAATTTCAATTTAAAAAAATTGTATTCAATGAAAATGAAATATTATAATTTAATTTTAATAATTATTTGACACTTAATAATAAATACGTAAATTTGAATTTTTTCAACAATAACTCGGTAACAAGAATTATTGTATTAATTCATCACAACTATTCAGTTGTTCTAAAAAAAGGTAATTCAAAAAAATACTATGTAACTATTTTTTTCAATAAACTCTATGGACGTATCTGCGAATTTTCTGATAAAAATTCATGAAATTTCTTTTTTTTCACTTGCATGTGTTATATGAGTTTTGAAATATTTTTGAAGTATTTTTACGAGTAATAACGCGAGTTTCACAAATGTTCATTAATATCGTAAAGCAGTATTTCAGGTCATTTTACTGTAACAGAAAAGAATGATATCGTGTATTTATTTTTACTTTTTTTTCAGTTAAAAAACAATTACAAATAATAGAGCTACTAAAATTGTTATGTTCGTTAGAGCACGTAGAATCAATGAAAGAAAACTAATGACAATGATTGATCTCTTTTCCCCACCAAATTCTTGATGATATAAGGTACACGTACACATGGAGGGTTTTAATACTCAGTTCATTTGTTTCAAACTCAGTTCAGAAACCAGCTTCAGTTGAGAACAAAAGCATACGATGGCTAAGATCATTTTTGTATTTATCGCCCTCACAGTGGTTATTTTTTCAAAACAACTGCATCAAAATGAGGTATTTATAACAATTCTTCCATTTTTATCACCTCATTCTACAATTTCTAATGTGAAATTTCTTCAAAGTCTAGAAATTTGTCATACACTCACGCCTGTTTTAGATTTTGGATTCGAGATATCTTTTCGAAATTTTTTCATATCCTATAAAAATATCATAAAAATCAATTTCTCGAATTTATAGAAAATTGAAGAATCTTCTCCACAAAAAAACTGTGTAGTAATTTTGTTGGAAATTGCATTAGAACATTTTTTTTTGGTTGAAATAGCATTCTTACTATAGATTTTGATAGATTTTGAGATTAATCGATTGGTTGTTGATATTCCTTATTTTTTTTCTCATTGGTTTGTAACATTGTCTTTTTCAAGGTCGAATTCTGTCACACAGGAAACAACGATGACCTCAGTGAATTGTATTTCACCGAAAATTTTTACCCTAAGGGTTCTATAGGTTGTTACGTACGCCGTGTAGGCCTTATACGTGAGTTTCATGAGTATTTTCTTAAAACAAAAAGATGTTTTACGTTTTTCAAGAAAGTTTTCAATTTTTAAAAATTTCTGTTACCATGAGATTACCTGTAAACGTGAAAATATTTACTTCTCAAATCTTCCAATATTTCAGGAAATTCTTGCTAGATAAGACTGAAAATAAATTTGAGGTTTTCTGTTTTTTGTAGGCAAGAAAATCAAACGTGGCTGTGTTAAATCGTCTAGGCACGAAGAAAAATCCCGTAAGAAAAAGCCGATACCGCACATTTGTTATGAAAATTGGTGTAATAAGTTGATATTTCCGGCGTGAGTTATTTTATGGAAATCTTCGTTTATTAATCGAAAATTTGGACACGTGAAGAAATTTGGTATATTTGACGGATACAGAAAAAATTAAAAAAAAAAATTGGTAAATAATTTTGAAGCTATATTTTACGTAAACCTTTCGAACATTAAACACCAGTTTTTTTGAGTTATATAAGCCAATATATTATTTATGTGCAATTTTATGGTAAAAAGTAGAATGTTTTTGCAGCATAATTTTACACATAATTCCATAGCACAGTAATTGTGTTCTGACAGCAAAAAATATTTGTGGAAGCAACCAAAAAATTCATTCTGTCAATTTTCTTGAAATAGTAAATTTTTTAGCTTTTTTTTTCTAACATTTCTAAACTTTTTGAATGTCAAACATAGTTTAAACCAGTGAAAACTGACCAAATCATATGAAAATTTGTTCAATTAATATAAATTATTACAAAATTTTAAATATTTCTTAAATTGAATCAAACGTTGATTAAAAATCTACAAAATTTACGAATACTCACGTGAATTCTACAAATTTCTATGGTTTTTTTAAATTTACTGGCAACGGTTATAGTTTCTAATTTTTTCTAATGCACCTAAGTTCTTCGAATACCAAACATAATAGAAACTATTACAAAATGATCAAATTCTATGAAAATTTATCGATTTAATAAATTTTCTCTGTTACTTTTTGATATTTCTCAAGTTGAATAGACTTCAATTGAAAAATGTAATGAACAATTCAAAAAATTTACGAACACTTACCTAAAGTATGAAAATTTCCCAAATTTCTCTAAAGCTATTAGCAATTGTTACAGTTTTTAATTTTTTCTAATGTTTCAAAATTTTTCGAATATCGAACATAATTCAAACTAGTGAAAACTGACCAAATCGTATGAAAATTTGTCTAATTAATAAATTTTCTCTGTTATTTTACTATACTTTTCAAGTTGAATAAAAGTTCGATAAAAAAATATGATTAACAATTTACAAAATTTATTAACACTTACGTAAATTCTACGAATTCTGAGAATTTCTTTAAAATGATATGCAATTCTTATGGTTTTTAATTTTTTCTAATGTTTCTTAATTTTTCGAATATCGAATATAATTCAAACTAGTTAAAACTCACCAAATCCTAAGAAAATTTGTCTAATTAATAAGTTTTCTCTGTTATTTTAGAATATTTTTCAAGTTGAATAAAAGTTAGATAAAAAAATATGATAAACAATCTACAAAATCTATGAACACTACGTGAATTATACAAATTTAATGAATTTTGTTAAAGCGATTTGCGATTTTTATATTATAATTTCTAATTTTTTCTAACGTTTCTAAATTTTTCGAATATCAAACATAATACAAACTATTTTAAACTGACCAAATCAAATGAAATGTTGTCTAATTAATAAATTTTCTCTGTAATTTTAAATATTTCTGAAACTGAATCAAAGTTGGATCAAAAATATAGTGAAAAATCAAGAAAATTTACGAACACTTACGTATATCCGGAAAATTTCCATAATTTCTTTAAATTTATTGGCAATGGTGATAGTTCCTAATTTTTTCTAATGCTCCCCAATTTTTTGAATATCAAACATAATAAAAACTATTACAAAATGACCAAATTCTATGAAAATTCATCTATTTAATATATTTCTCTGTTTTTTTTTTTATTTCTCAAGTTGAATAGACTTAAATTGAAAAATATAATGAACAATCTAGAAAATTTATGAACACTTACGTAAACTATAAAAATTTCCAGAATTTCTCTGAACTTATTAGAAATAGTTACAGTTTCTAATTTTTTCAAACATTGCTATATTTTTCGAATCTGTAATATAATTAATTACACCTAGTTAAAACCAACCAAATCCTATGGAAATTTAGCTGATTGTTTACTTTTCTATGTTATTTTAATATACTTTTCAATTTGAATCAAAATTAGATAAAAATTTACTATGAACAATTTAAAAAATTTTTAAACACCTACGTGAATTCTACAAATTTCGAGAATTTCTTTAAAGTGCCTTGCAATTTTTATAGTTTCTAATTTTTTCTAACGATTCTAAATTTTTCGAATATCAAAGATATACGGAAAAAATTTTTTGGCAAAAATTACTAAACAATACAGGAATCGCTGGACAATGGTGAAATTTTGTCACTTTTTCCCACAAAATATAGTAATTTTTACAATATTTTTAGGACTTTTTACCCAAAATATGGTAAAAATTACTATATTTTTTAGGAAAAAGTGACAAAATTTCATCATTGTCCAGCGATTCCTGTATTGTTTGGTAATTTTTGTCAAAAAAATTTTTCCGTGTAATCCAAACTATTTGAAACTGACCAAATCATATGATAATTTGTCTAAATAATAAATTCTCCGTTTTATTTATTTATTTTTTTTATTAATAATTCCCGCATTCTAATTAATATTTCCATTCTAATTAATAATTCCCGCATTTTATTTCCTTCGTGATTCCCCCTTTTATGTTCCCCCTTTAGCAAATCTGGCCCTGAGTGCAAAACTTGATCAAGATTGCAAGCCCAGTCACCCCTCACTCGAGCTTTTTCCAAAGCGCAGGCCTCACGTGAACCTCGTGTGTAAGTCCATGTTCATCGGGTCAGTCGGCGAACGTATGCGGATCGCGGAATAAGGAAACGCTCGATAGAAGCGATTTCCCCGAGTTTCTTTCTCTTTTTCCACTGCGAGTGAACATGAGAAAACCGGGATCCGGCGTGGAAAAAATTGCGCCATGAGAAAGTTCCCGGCGACGAAATCCCTTTCTGGATCGGCGCGTCTCGAGGGTATTTTAGCCGCGGCATCCGCGAGAGAAATTTTGGCACAGGTGATCATTTACCCGCGTCGCGACGATTTATTCTCGTGCACAGCCAACGCTAGAAAAAAAAAGTTTTTGGTTTGGTGATAGGATGAATTATAAAGAAGTTTTTACTGTAAAATGTTTTATTGAAAAAGGAAGATGAAGAATTATTGATGAAAAAGAGTATTTTTTTTTTTAGATAAAAGCTGATTTTTTTAAATTATTTATTTTATTGGAGTTTTATTATTCATATATGTTTTTCCGAAAATTCCAGGACGTGATTTTATTTTTTTGGTCTTAATCTATTAAACTCGAAAAGTGTTGAATTACACAAATTTTTATAGAGTTCAGTCGGTTTTGAATAGTTTCTATTATGTTTGATACTTGAAAAATGTAGAAACATTAGGAAAAATTAGAAACTGTAACGGTTGTTAATTACTTTCGAGAAATTCTGGTAATTTGTATAGTTTACGTAAGTGTTCATAAATTTTCTGGATTGTTCATTATATTTTCCAGTCTCAATCTATTCAACTTGAGAAATATAAGAAATAATAGAGAAAATAAGTAATTAAATGAATTTTCATAGACTTTGGTCATTTTGTAACAGTTTCTATTATGTTTGATATATGAAAAATTTAAAAACATTAGGAAAAATTAAAAACTGTAACGATTGCAAATAACTTCAAAAAAATTCTGGAAATTGGTATAGTTTACGTAAGTGTTCATAAATTTTTTAGATTGTTCATTATATTTTTCAGTCTAAGTCAATTCAATTTGTGAAATATAAAAAAAAAAAACAAAGAAAATTAATCAATTGGATAAATTTTCGTGTTATTAAGTCATTTTTAAATAGTTTGAATCATATGTTTAATATTTGTAGAATTTATGTAAGTGTTAAAAAAATTTTTTCGATTGTTTATTATATTTTTTTATTCAACTTTGATTCAACTTGAAAAGTATTCTAAAATAAAAGAGAAAATATGATAACGAGACAAATTTTCATGGGATTTGGTCGGCTTTAACTAGTTTGAATTATATATGATATTCTACAAATTTCGAAACATTAGAAAAAATTAGAAACTATAACGATTGCCCAAAACTTTAGAGAAATTCTCGAAATTCGTATAGTTTACGTAAGTATTCATAAATTTTCTGGATGTTCATATTTTTTAGTCTAAGTCTATTTAAAGTGAGAAACATTAAAAACAACAGAGAAATTTTATTAATTAGATAAATTTTTACAGAATTTATTCATTTTGTAATAGTTTCTATTATTTTTGATATTCAAAAATTTAGAAATATTAGGAAAAATTAGAAACTGTAAAAATTGCAAGTCACTTCAAAGAAATTCTCAAAATTTGTAGAATTTACGTAAGTATTCTTAAATTTTCTAGATTGTTTATTATACTTTTTTATGTAACTTTGATTCAACTTGAAAAGTATAGTAAAATAACAGAGAAAATCAAACAATTAGACAAAATTTCATTGGATTTGGTCGGTTCAAACTAGTTTCTATTATGTTTGATATTAAAAAAATTTAGGAGCATTAGAAAAAATTAGAAACAGTAACGACTGCTAATAACTTTAAGGATATTCTGGAAATTTGTATAGTTTACGTAAAAAATTAATAAATGTTCTAGATTGTTTATTATATTTTTCAGTCGAATAAGTCTATTCAACTTAAGAAATACTAAAAATAACAGAAAAAATTTATTTGTTCGATAAATTTTCATAGATTTTGGTAATTTTGTAATAGTTTCAATTATGTTTGATATTCGAAAAATTTAGGAGCATTAGAAAAAACTATAAATTATCACCATTGCCAGTAACTTTAAAGAAATTATGGAAATTTGTAGAATTTAATTAAATGTTCGTAAATTTTGTAGATTTTTCATTATATTTTTAATCCAACTTTGATTCAATTTGAGATATATTAAAAATTACGGAGAAAAATAATTTATTAGAAAATTTTCAGATTATTTGCTCAGTTTTTTGAATTATGTTTGATATTCTAAAAATTTAGAATCATTAGAAAAAATTAGAAACTATAAAAGTTGCAAGTTACTTTGAAGAAATTCTCGAAATTTGTAGAATTTACGTAAGTGTTAATAAATTTTTGTAAATTGTTTGTTAAATTTTTTTATGTAACTTGGATTCAACTTGAAAAGTATAGTAAAATAACAGAGAAAGTTTAATAATTAGACAAGTTTTCATGGGATTTGGTCAGTTTACACTAGTTTGAATTAAATTCGATGTTCGAAAAATTTCGAAACATTAGAAAAAATTAGAAACTCTAACTATTGCCAATAACTTTAAAGAACTTCAGAGATCCCTAAAAATTTTCAAATTTTTCATCGTTTCTCATAAGAATTAAAAAATTAAAATACTTAACCTGCTTTATAAACCTTAAAAAAAATTTATCTTTAGCGTAAACGTGTTATTTTGAGGTTCACGAAATATCTTATAAAATTTTGAAACTATTAACGAATAAATTTGAAATTACACACGAACACAAAAAATTTCTCGTTTTCCACCTAAATCGCTATTTCCAGTTGCTTTTACTTTCTCTGACCGTTGCGTTCGATCGAACATGAAAAATCCCATTTTTCCTGCATTCCGCGAAATGACACGTTGTCTTTGCCCTCGTTATGAAATTGATCGAAATTTCTTATCTCATGCAATCTAACATTTCCTGAACAGAAATAACGTGCAATAATCCAACTTCAAAGAAAAAAGAAATTTTTTATAATTATTCACTATCCACGAAATTTTTTTCAAACAAAACTAAACCAAATCCCATTAAAAATTTTCTAATTCATGAATTTTCTTCATTGTTTTTTAAAAAAAGTTTTAATTTACCCTAAAAAATGGCGTTTCGTCGCGTCTGGTCAAAGTCCTATAAAATTGTAACAATTATTCGCTTTCTTATATAAAATAAGATTTCCTCTCAATTCATTCTTATTTTCCTTTTTATAATATATGATTTAGAATAACAAATTCTGGAAACTTCTTCAATTCACTGAATCGAGAAATAATTTTTATTCCTCTTCAATTTCCGCATGAGAAAATTCCACTAAGTTCATCAATCTACTAAATCAAGGTCTGTTCAAGATCCCAGTGATATACGAATCTATTCCTAGATTCATTTCGCAAACTAATTCCGACATGATCGAAAGTCCATAGTACAAACGATTCTAATTGGAAGATACAATTTCTTTACGATCTCGTTCTCAGATCTACAACACTAGTTTACATATTTTAAGTTTATTTCTATAATAAAACCAGATTATTATAGCTCAAAAACTCAGTAAAATTCGATAAAAAAGATCTGGCCCAAAAAAAATGTTTCGTTTTGTAAATATTCACAATAAAGGGAAAACCAACGAAAAACGAAATTTTTGGAATATTTTAAGAACTGTTCTATTTTTAGTATTTCGAACTTTATATTCAAATTCAGCACTTGATTTTACGACGAAAATTAATATTTTATGTCATTGGTCAATTTCGCTCGAATGCAGTGTAATTTACAATGTACCCAAGACCTGGGTCAAACAATTCATAAAACGGAACGTCACGTGACCATGTATACGTACGCACAGTACAGTGCATGAGCACGATGCAATGAAAATCGAGTCAGTTTATCGCGAGTTTTCCCATAGTTTCCATCGGCAAAGTGCAGATTTCAGAAGATTTTTCCCGGCTTTTCCGAATTACATATGAAACGTTTACTTCAGGTGAAGAAATCAAAATTTCCTTCGAAAAGAACCTAATTATTCAGAAATTCAGAAATAATTTCATGTGTACTATCAAAAGAAAAGAATAATATGGAAAATTTGTGCATTTTTGAATAATAATGGTTTTGAGTGAAACAAAATTTTGTTTATGTGGAGTGCAAGGTGCCAGCAAGCGCCAAAGTGTCAATGCGGAAAAATTTATTGTGCGAATTGTGTCACGGAGAATACAATAGGCGCGATAAAAAAAGTGCTCTACTCGCGTTTTTATGTTAATCGCTTGACAAATCGTGTTTAAGACAATTATTTTGTTTCTGATGAAAAATTTGTACATGGAGAAGTCGAGGTAGTGTAAATTTGAGGTTGATCAAAGTGGTAATAAGTGTAATTGCAATAATTGATGTTGTGATGATCACTGATGAATCAGTGAATTATCTGGTAGAATTAATATTATATTTATAACTATTAAGAATAGTTTCCAAGTTTGTCATTACAGAAAAAGTAAAATTTTACGTCATAAATTTTATCAAAATGTAATATAATGTTCAGTTTTTAAATACAAAATTTCAAAATTTCAAAATAACAAGGAATTTTCAAAAGTTTCTATGTATAGAATAAATTTTTAAAAAATTTCGAAGGTTTTCAATAAAAAGGTTCAAAAAACTTTAATAGTTGTAAAAATCGTCATAGCTTCAAAAAATTTGTAAAATTAAGTGAATACTTCATATGTTTCATTGATTGTTTTTGTTTTTTTTTTTATGAAATTATTCATTCGACAGAGTTTGTGAAATTTAAATAGAAACGTTTTGAAAATCAATATGAGTACAACTTTTTTTTCTCAGTTAATAATTTTATGTTATATATTTTAATAAAATAATATGATATATTTTCAACTAAGTAATACAAACTTTACAAACTTCCAAAATAACAAGGAATTATGAAAATTTTTCATGAGTTGGATGAATTTATAAAAATATTGAAGGTCTGCAATATACTACCATACATTATATTTTCGAATATCCGAAGTTTAAAAAAATATTGATTATTCTAAAAATTGTAACAGCTTCAAAAAATTCGTAAAATAACGTGAATAATTCATGTTTCATTGATTGTATGCGTGATTAGATTTTTTAAACTTTTCAAGAAAAATCTGTATAAACTTCAAAATCAACAAATTATTCATTCGACAAAGTTTTTGAAATTTAAGTAGAAACGTTTTAAAAATCAATTCAAGTACATTTTTGTTCTAAGTTAAAAATTTAGTGGGAAAAACTAAATTATAATTTACTGTAAATTACTTTGTAATGTATTGTTTTAGATACTGTAAAATCTTTCGCGAATCATGGCGACGAAAAACAAGGAAACTTTGAATATGCATCTTGTAGACGTAAATTTTCCAAGGTGAGTTAATTTCAAAATTACTTAAATAATTCAATTCTCTGATTTTGTTACAAAATTTAATCACAGTTGATAAATTATGATGATGTTACAATTATGAAATTTTCATCGATTTTCCAAAATTCTAGATTAAAAATGTGGCATTGTTTTTGGTATTACAATTCTGGAAAACCTAATTAAAATAAATTTTAATATTTTTATCATAATAGAATGAACTTTACGTCGCTGTGTTACAAATCAAAAATTTCATTTTAACTCTAGAATTAGACGATTTGCATTCCAAGTCCAAATTAATTTGATTACAATACTAAATTTTATAAATAAGATTTTTCATAACATTTTCTCAGGCCCAGCACTCAGATTCCAGACACCAATAATGCGTCTGGCACTAATTACAGCAATTATGATCCGCACAAACACAGAAGTCGACCAAATCCCACAACGTAAGTTTTCTTACATTTTAAATTTTCTTGCAAATATTTTAAAAAATTATGTGTATTTACAGAAACATGGAAACGTTCATTCATTTGCTGAAAGGAAGTTTAGGTAATGAATTTTTATAAAATTTCAAAATTTTTATGATAGAGATAAATTTTTCGCTTCTGAAAAAAAAGAGCGAAAAACTCCTACAGTGTTCAAGTGTCGTTAATTTTTCGAAATTTTCAAAATTATTGATGATCTCCATAAAATTTTGGTAATTAAAAACTCATATTTTTAGTACACATAAATAAATTTTAAAGATCGTGATGAGTTTTGACGTTTTTCGGTTAATCTGCGATTTGCAAAATATGTTTTTGTGACAAGATCCCATGTATTATTTAATTTGAAAACGATTTTTTTGATTGTTTATGAAGGCAGTGGAATACTCGCGATGCCCGAAGCTTTTCGTCATAGTGGATACGCTGTTGGTGTTGTGGCAACTATTCTTATCGGTGCTTTATGCACTTATTGCCTTCATATTCTGGTAAAGGCACAATACGAGCTGTGCAAAAGGTCACAAGTTCCTATTTTGACGTACCCCATGAGCATGAAACACGCTCTATCACAAGGGCCGAGGTGTTTGAGACCTTTCGCTAGACTGGCGCCGTAAGTAAATTTTATTATATATTATACATTAAAAGCTTAATTACCCTTGTAAAAATACTATAGAGCAACTACATATTGCCTATGAATTGTCTGTATTCCCAGTGTAATTATTAAATAAAAAATTATTTTTTAATAGTAACTTTAACAAAGTGATCAAATTAATCTATAAATAATATTTACGATGATAGCCAATAGACGCATTATGAACTCACTAGGTAAAAAAACCACTTCCAACAGGATTCGGAACTTAGGTCCTCCGCGTGAGAACCCGTAAATGATACCACTGAGCCATCAAGGTATAATATACCAATTGGAAAAGTTTTCTGTACTGTAAATTACAAGGAGTAACCATATATGTTTACTCCTTATAATTGATTAATTGATTTTATAAACATTTTTTTGAAAAATGTCAGTTTTAGATAACT
>JAPYZL010056331.1:0-15981 GCA_030522825.1 Platygaster orseoliae | reverse complement strand
TTGCCCCATGGCTACATTTCCGGCTTATCAACGTGTGATTCGAAAACGAGTCAAAATTTCGCCAAACCGATCACGTTTTCGTCTTTCTCACACCTGAAATACTATAAAAACTCACCTATCATCAATTCTGATGAAAAAAATGACGCAAAAGTTGAAGTTTTCTTTCAGAAAAATTTTTACAACACAGTGGCAAAAACACACTTTGTTTTTTAACCAAAAAAATAAACAAATAAACAAGAGGCAATTACTGAGGTTTGATACTCGACACTAGAGCTATATATGGAAAAAATTTCAAGTCTCCAGTGATTACCGTTCTGACGGTAATGCAAATTGAAAATTTCGTGCACTGCGCATTTTGCCCCAGTCTCCTCTATGTTGCAAAATTTAGTGTTTTTCAGTTTTTCAAAGATTTCTTGGTATGTGCTTGAAAAATTCTTTTTCTAAATTTAACAAAGATTTCTAGAACTAAATATGTTGGAATTCGGAGTTAATTGACTATGAGTATATCGGTGGATTTTTCAGAAAACAGATTTTCTGCAGATTTTCGGTATTTTGTGAATTTCTAGTACTTCAAGCATTCTTGCAATTTTATTAATTTAAATATGAAATTCGAATTTTTTTTTTAATTTTGATTGGTTTCCATATAGATTTTTAACATTTTTATAAATTTTTTGAAATTTGAAAACTCAAACAAACATGTAATAATTTTCTGTATCCAACATGTTGAATTTGACGTTGAACAAATGATCATTTATTTCTAGCATACAATCTAATTTTGTGATATCTCAATAAAATACATGTTTTTCATCTTTTGTGCATATTTTTGATCAACTTTTTAATAATTAAGTAACATTTTTATTAGTATCGCATTATCTCGTTTCAGAAAATCTGGCGATTCATTGAGCAACACGATACTGCAAGCGAACAATAAACCAAGGCGCCATTAAAAGATGACTATGTAGCTGGGTTGAAGGCGTATTATACGAACAGTTGAACGATTATGTACGCGCTCGAGAAAATCCTCTTTAGAGTCTGTTAAACAGGATTCTGTTTCTTGTAAGATCAGACTACGTAATTAGAGCCGACGAGACCGCGTTTACGTCCAATTTGCGCCTGGCATTATACGTACTTGATGAAATATGAAAAAATGGAACTCAGTTCATGAAATACTGCGGATGAGAGGTGAAGGTGCAGTCAAACAATTGAATCTTCGTATATAGCCCGAGGGAATTTACTTTATCGCTGTTTGTACATTGTGCTTCGGATGGATTTTCATGTTCTGAAATTTCGTCAGGTTTTGTTAAAGAGGAGAGGTTCAGCGATGAGTGCAACTTTTAATGATGTACAGATTTTTCTCGTGTTTACGAAGTAACTTCAAAAGGAAAAATTTATCTTTATTATTTTTTTATTATCTTTAGCTCACTTATTCTGAAAGTGATATAAATAAAAATAATAATATTTTAAACATTTAATTGTAAGTTATGAACTTATTTCAAAATTTCAAAATATGCACTAATATGTGAAATTATCACAGAATTTCTACTTACAAAAATTGTCACAAGATTCTTTTGAGTTATTTCTCTTCAGTTTTTTTTCTCCATTTTTTATTTTTTTACGTAGAGCATGTTATAATATACATTTATTACTTATACTCAGTTTTTATGATTTTCTCCAATCAAAAATATAAAATAATATGATTACAGTCAATCCAGAAAGTGTCAATAATAAATAATACTTTCTATTTCTGAAAATCGAATCAAAGAAAAGTAGAATAAGTTCACCAGATGTTCAAAATTATATCTTCGGGTCAAAGGTGCAACTGATGTCAGTTACATGAGAAGTTATTTTAATCGAAATTACCTTCGTCTTCCATTCCGATCCTAATCAAATGAATTTGACGGAATTATCAATGTTCTTAACTCTGAACGAATCGTACCTTTCTCCTATAAATTATAAATAAACAGAAGTGTCTATTCTTAGGACATGGTTACATCTAAATTCGACAAACTATGAAATTTATGCTCATCTGAAATGACAGTAGATTTCGATCGAAAACGTATGGATTCTACATCATTAATCATTTAACACGGATTTTTGTAAATGCTTTAAAACCTTTGACATAATTGAAATCGTAGGAGTATTGATCAGGATATTTTCAAATGAACTAATTGTAAGTTAGTTCGTAAGTACAAAAAAAATGTGCGATTTCATGTCGTGGATTTTCAAATAATTTTTTCTTTATCTTGTTACATAATCCTTAATTAAGTACTAAAATTACCCTTGATTTAACATCAACTACACAATTAGCATATAAATTTCAAAATATTCTTTGTGAATAAAAAACTTTACCGAAAGCTCCCCAGAAATTTTCCAATCTTTTTCTTAAAACACATTTTCAAAGAATACCTATTATTTTAAGGAAAAACAGTAACTCAAAACATTCAACAATTTTTCTACAACTTTCTGCTATTAAAAAATCGTTTCAAAAATTATATTTTCATAGATTACATAACAAGTTATATCAGCATACAAAATTCCAGCACATAATCGTTAACGACAAAATTGAAAAAAAAAACACATTCTAAGTACACCTCGTAAACTGTTATAATTATCATAAAAGTGAAGAAGAACAGCACTTTGTTGGCACGCGAAAAGTCTGTTAAACTGCATGCGAACCTTTTACTTAACTCCATATAATGTAAGTTTGGGTCGAAGTTACCACTTTACCCCGGCGGTTTGGAGATCGAAATTGCAGGTTCGAGGGTGTTTCAGCGTACTGGAATTCGTTGCGCACAAGAAGTACATGGTGATTAAAGCACTTTTTTGTATGCAGAGTGAGATATCCATTAAAGTGTTACAAATTACGCCGTAACGAGTGAACGGAACTTCCTATTTGCGAGATGTGATTAAGTAATTACTCTTTGACAGAATTTATGAATAATTTCAAGAGGCTGGTTAGTTAATAACTTATTTGATTCCAGTAAATGTACAGCGAGAGAAGAGATGATAATTATTGAATGAATCAGTAGTTGCTTATTGTGAATGAAATATTGATTGACGTTGAATAAACGTTGTTAACTGTCAATAAATATATACTTTGTAAATTTTCTTGAAAAAAACTTTACAAAAGTTTCATTTATTGGAATGAATGTTTTTTTTATGGGGAGTTATAATATTGAAGACAAAAATTTTTCAAGGCCAGAGCAATTATTAAATTGTTGTATTGAAAAGTATTTAAATAAAGAAATTTGATAAATATATACATTTCATTTAAATATGTATAATTTTACCATTCATTCGTTATTCAATAAAATTTTCAAAAACGTGAAAAGTTTAAAATAATTCAAAAAATATTCATTGGTTCAACAAAGCTTCATGAAGTTTGTGAATTTTCCAATAGAAATATTCTGAAAAAAAAATACATGAAAATTTATAAAGTCTGGGAATAATTCTGATGAATGTGATGAATTCTCTAAATTTCATGAAATGTTCATAAATTTTGTGAAAAATCAGAGTTAATGTATTTCTTTCAAAAATTTATATACTGTTTTTTTTTTTCATTTTTCATTAAAAAACTAGAGAACTTGTAAAAAGAACAAAATTATAATAATTCTTAATTTGTTGAACTGATTTGTTTTTTATGGGAAGTATTTAATAGTTCATATTACATTAACCGTTTCAAAACAATGAAACCTACTTTTACAATATTTTTCCAAGCCTTATAAATTATGAAAAATTATCAAAATCTTGTAAAACTGTGAAGTATTCTGAAAATTCTTCCTAGTGAAAAAATATTGAATAAAAAGCCGAAAATCTAGAAACAATCGATAAATTCTGAATTTTTATTTATTGTTCTTTTATTCGAATCATTTTGAGAATACTGCACAATTTTGGAAAATTTGCAAAATTTTTCGGAATCTACAAAGTTCGTGTATACATTTTGAAAATGAAATAGTTTTCACTGTTTCAAAAAATGTATTAAAATACCCGAAACATTTTTATAAAAAATTTCATTTTCATAACAATAAATACCATATAACTAACGAAATATTGTCCTGAACTTTGTCTTTTCCGAAAATCTCTTAAGACTTGCATATCCTGAACTTTATTTTGAATAACAAAACATAATATAAATATCAAGAATTTCAGAGATCATCGATAAATTTAGAATAAAAATTTTACTGATCCAGTCAAATCCAAATTCACAAAAATGATGCATTTTCACGTTTTTATATTTCAGGTATTTCAGTGATTCAAAACTTCTTAGTGTTTTCTAAAAATTCCAGAATTTTTATTATTTTCAAATCTTTGAAAAAAAAAATGTTATTGAAGTTTAAAACGTTAAAAAATTACACAAAAATTTTTTCTTGAGATTAACCAACAGTTATTTGGAACCTCAAAATAGCGAATTCAGTGAAGCCCCTAAAAATCGTCGACAAAAAAATGCATTAAATCACCGGCAAGGAAATTCGTCGTTTTTAAAAAAAGGTCGAACTTTTAAGATTCTTGTTATAAAAACTTTTCTTTTAAAATTTTATTTCCTGTAGAAATGTTTATAACAATTTCAGTTCATAAAAAATGTACCAGGCTTAAATATTTTCCTTCAAAAAAATTTCCAATTTCTTATAAAAGTGTCACTGGTTTTAATTAAAAATTTTTTTTATTAGAATTTTTTTGGGTTGACCCCAGAAGAAATAGAGTTCTTACGAGAAATTTCTTATTATTATAAGAATTTAGCCATTCCTTATAAGAATCAAAATCACTAGTGTATAAATATGTTTAGAAAATTCTTTGTTAGGGGCTTTGTCGAAATTGTTTTTTCAAGGTTTTACAATATTTTTGGCAATCTCAGAAAACAATTGTCATGCGATTTGTCAACGTTTTACACTTTATGAACATCATAAAAAAATTGATTTTCTGTACTAGCAAACAGATGTGCTGTTTCAGCATAATTTCATACAACGAATTTTTCTTCAAAAGTAGTAACTTATTTTTCTCTTCCTCAATAAGTCGTTTTTTCTTTCTAGAGCACAAACATTATTCATAAAATTCCATTGCATAGTAATTGTGCTCTGGTAGCAAAAAAAATTTTTTTAAGGCAACAAAAAAATAAGCTACGGCTGCAAAAAAATTCGTTGCCTCAAGGGCTGGTGTCAACATCACAAAAAGTGCACAGAAATACAAAAAATCTAAAAAAAAGTCTTGAATCCTAAATTTTTTTTTTTTTATGATTCGACTGATTTCGAATGGCGAAAAAGCACGTTTCTCGATCGATTGCCAACTGTCAAAGTTATCATGAGCGTTACAATGCTAACTAGCATCGCTGGCGCTGGTTACCGGCGCATAAACTGGCACGGCTCGTAAACGTAATGTGTACGCCGGCTGCGTGCACATGCATAATATCCTACACGTATGTAACAACGCCATACAGAACAAATATAACGATGAAATATATCCAACCCCGATCGGTCCTAAGGGAGTACTCGTGCAGACGCGGCGTTAATGAAATTGCATTATCGAAATGCGCGAATTGTTGGATGGCCGGTTATATTAAGCAGTTTTTACGCGTTTCCCAGTTACCAAATTACTTCGTCAACTTTGAATTTCGCGCTTTTTGCGGGATCCGTAGTATGCACCGGAAAATGTGTCTCTCTAGTGAGATATTGCGTTAAAACATGGCAAATGAGGTTTGTGAAAAGTTACGAATTTGTTGCTTTGGGGTGTGAAAACTGAGTGTTATTTGTCCTTTTTTTGGAACGATGTTGCTGATAATAACTTTATGGATAAACGATAAAAAAATACCAGGATAATAATCATAAATTATATTTATATTATATTATTATAAATAAATGAAAATAAATCAATTCATCATTATCATAATAATAATTACATATCATAATATAAATAAATATAATTGAAAATAGTTAATATATATGTACAAAAAATTATGAATTGTTATACAGAAAATGATCTTGATTTGAAGTCCACATTTGAAAATCATCGAGGACGTGAAAATTCACGATTCAACCTAACCTTGCCCGATGAAGACATAGAGTATCGACGCGCCTTTTTACAAATCACGAAATACTTTATCGATGGGATCTTGCACGCACACCCAGTCATAATTCGACGTTGTGCCAATCATCATTCTGGTTCATCTACGAGTGAAGGGAAGATTCGTGCCAAATCCCTGGCAAATGATGTATCGAGCACGAGCACAAAACTGACGCTGGTTAAATTGTAACGATGAAACCAACGAGTATATATAGCCCCTTGCCTGGACCTTTCGATCACAAAGCAAAATGAATTCAATCGAGGTAGGTTCTCCTTAATTCCCTCAAAAACTATTATAAAACTAAAAAAAAGTTTTATCCAATGCCGTGTGGAAAAGGCCACTTTTCCACACATTGTAAAGTAAAATATAGTCTTCGACTAGTGTGGGACAATCTTTCCTATACTAGTGGAGAAATATACTATTACTTGTTCATTTTTTTTTTTGTTCAAGGTAAGGTTATTGCTTGTGTTTGGATGTTTGGGGAGTGGGGTTTTGGGAGGTTTACTTCCGCATTCTGGGAACGATGGATACCAATACAACAGGCCGAACGGCGTGGGTTTTGGAGGACTTAATGGGGTGACTTACAATGGGCGGCCGTCGACGACGTTCCTGGCGCCCGGATATGGGGGATTTACAGGCCCGGTAGCGCTGGGTTTCGGAAATTATCAAGGGGGAAGTGGAGTTACGGGGGTATACCGAGATAGCAGTTACAATGGTTATGAAGATAACAGGGTGAGTGAGAATGTATTGGCTATACTTATTCGAATTTACGGGCTTCAATATTTGGAATAATGATGTACCTGAAGTTCTAAACGTTTAAAATTAAACGAAAAGAGAAAGTATATAAATTCATGTTTTATCGTTATAGAGAACATTATGTTAAATATTTTTTTGGAGACCTTAATTTTGCTGTTCTGACTGGAAAGTCATAGAAAGAAGATGCAAAGTTTTTTTCTGAAAACCCATATATTTTTGTTCTCCGTTTAATTTTAAACGTTTGGAAGTTCAGGTACATGGATAATGTTGATTGTGTACGAATTTATTAAGCACTGTTTTTATTGTGCACTGGATTGTGCACATTTTTGAGGAATTGATGAGTAAACTTTGAATTTGGAATTTGTGAAAAATTTCTGAAAATGTTACTAAATTTTGTGAGTTGTGTTCAGTATCATATTTCTTCAAAACATGCACGAAAACGCTGTTTTATTTTGAACAAAAACCCATAGAACTAGGTAGGTTAAATCTGAGGCATTCGTTTACAAAAATCTATGAAAACAAAAATATTTTTTGGAATTTTGATTCACAGAGCATCAAATTCTATAAATATACAGATCATTTGCTGAAAATACTTGAAATATACAAAAATTGGAATAATTCAAATTTAAAAATCTAAGCCCCAGTGACTTGAAAACCATAAGAATCTGTTTTTACGATTGTAGCACAATTTTAAACATTTTTAGATAATGAAAAATGCACAACTTTGAACATTGTTAGTTATGTTACTTAAGTTTTCGAAAGTTCGTGAGTAAGAAAAAATGTGAAAATTCGAGAAATCGATAAAACCCTTAATATCTGTAAATTATTTTCTCAAAAATTAATAAAAATACCAAAATCTCTTTAGAATCTTGATTTATAGAGTAACAAATTCTTAAAATATTTAGATCAATGCCTAAATATTACTCATTATCGATACTCAAAAAATCCTTAAAGTATTAGACATAAAAAAAAATCTAAGTCCCACTGAATTGGAAATAAAAAAAAAGTTTGTTTGCACCATTAAAACACATTCACGAAAAATTAAAAAAATGAAAAATCTACAACTCTAAACACTGTTCGTTAACGAACTTTATTTTTCAACAATTTATAGTCAACAAAAAATTTTTAAATCTAAGAAATCTATGAAACACTCAAAATATAGATATTATTTACTCGAAAATTTATAAAAATAACAAAAACTCTTTGAAATCTTGATTCATAGAGCACTAAATTCTCAAAATATATAGATTAATGAATAAAAATACTAGAAATCTACGTAAAAATTGACATTAAAAACAGAAAATCGTCTTAATTTTATCAATACTGAAAATATATATAAACACAAAAATTTTAAAATAATAAAATTAATTAATCAAGCCCCAGTGACGTAAAATTAACAATATCTGTTTTCAATGTTTAAGCCAACCCACAAAAAATTACAAAACTTTAAAATATGCAACTCTGAATACTATTATGAATGTACTTGAAAAATTGCAAATATCCGAAGAAACTAGAAAATTGTATTTTCAAAATCAGATCCTTCAAAATGATAAACTCTTGATTCCTAAAAAAAATACGTATCCTAAAAACTTTTTCACTTAAGATCAGGGCAGAAAAAATTTTTCTGTGTAATATAAATTATTTATTTAAATGACGCCATCATTTCTGCTAAACAAACAATATGACATTTTTCAGTTATCGATGAATAATTCCTATTATTCGTATATTAAATCATTTCTTCAGTTACTCTTGTTCAAAATCTTTTTTCAAAGTCGAAAATGTTGAATTTCTTTAATTTTAAGCAGAACGAAGTAATATTACGTGTGGTCACAATTCGGAAGCAAACCTTGACTATGAGTCACATGCTATTTTCGATAAGAAATACAACAATTACGCAACAATATAACAATCTTGATTAACTAGTGACGTTATTTATTGTGAAATTTTTATTCAACCAAGTGCAACGTTTTGCGATATTACAATTAGGTTCGAAATTTGCTGCCGTTTTTTAAAATAAATATCATTATTTTTCCGCAAATAATTTTACTCTTCTTTATTTATTTTAAATGATTCGTTGTTTGTTGTCTTAAAATAATAAATCAATCAAAACTCCTTCGTAAATAATTTTTTCCGCCCTGTCTAATGATATTTAGGTATTCCTTTCTTTTGTAATATTCCATAAATACAATAATCCCCGGAGATTTGTTCATGAATATTCGAGAGCGTGGCAAAACGGCTCTGAAGCTCTTCCCTAATTCAGAAAGAGCGTTCGTGAGCACGTCGTGAATTATTCCAAACTTTTCTGCCGTGCCGAAATTAACTCTTTTGTCATCGAGCAGCGTACTATGATCTGCTTAATGTCGAGTCAAAGACATTTCTAACGAGACTGTTTCGAGTTTTCGCACAAGTGTGCTCAACTCACTCGGCTAACAATATGCCGGGAATAATTTCGCAGTATTATGAGCTGCGGAACACGAGAAAACGAGTGATGCATACATGAGTAGACGGAATTTTCGAATAATTCGCGAAAATTCACTTGAGTCTGTTTTGCCTACAAATTTGACGACGACGTGACAACTGCGAAAAGGTTTTTGACAACTTCAATTTAAAAAACTGAATTCTTTGTACTGCAATTTGTTATTCTTATTTGACAAAAAATATAATGTAATTGCAGACACTTCTTGTATGCAAATTTGTAGACCAATAAGAAAGCTTTTCCTGGTTCCTCGAAACAAGTACAAGTAAAATAAACATTCGATTTCGTCTCTGTATAAAAAATTTACCAACACGAATAATCTCTCTAACTTTGCACTAATTCGTTCTGCATCATTCATTTCGTTTCGAGTGCGCAGCTTAAAATCTATTGATGAAGCGGCTACACGGAACGAAGGGAATGAAAAATTTTCCCAGTGGCTTTCGCCGAGCAGCGCTAAGCCGCTTTTCGGTCGGTGCTTTCCAAGCATAAAACTTTTTCGAATAGTAGAGTAGAAATCATCTTACGGAGAATCCTTAAGGAAAAGTTTATTTTCCCAAGGTCTGCGTTGTTGTGCCGGCAAACTGAAAGACTTTGCGTACTGAGAAAAAAAATTGGTGATTATAATAATTAAATATTTTTCTGTGGGATCAGGCTGATGAATTGTACTTTTTACTAGTTATTTGTCGCATTTTTTGTTGTATTTTTAAAAATTGTGTTGTAATTCTACATTATAAAAAAGTTGTATAGTTGTAAGTAATAGTTTAAAAATGTGTATCGTTGTTTTTGCTATAATTTATTGTACTTTCTGGTAAATTATATATTGAAATTTAGAATTACTGAAAATAAAAGAATATTTTATAAGTTCTACAATATTATATGAATTATCGCTACGAATACGAGCTGATTATAACAATATCTCATTTTGGAATAGATTTTTAAGATTTGGATAATTTAAAATTGATAATTGTTTAGCGAAATTAGAAAACTTGATGAAATAACAGAAATTTGTAACGAATTTCGTTAATTTTGTGAAAGTTGCAATTTTTTTTACTACAGAGACATGGGTCTAATATAAAAGTCTGTCAAAATCTGAAAATGATATACTGTGCACACTTAAGAATGATTTTGCTAAATTTTTTTGGTACTTCGTGGTAAACTGTGTGAAAATTTTTAATTATTTACATTCTCAATGTATTTTGTTAATTTCACAATTTATATGCATTTTTTCTACCTATACGAACTAATTGTAACAGTATTTTTGTTTTGTAAGAAACTATGAAAATGAGGACAATTGAAAATCGACAATAATTCTGCGGAATTTAAAAAAATTGATAAAATTTAAAGTGATTAAAAATTAAAGTAATTCAAGTAATTGTTTCAATTGCATACTGTACTGTAAAAATTACTTGGAATATTGAACTGTCTAGTATTTATTGAGTAGATTGTTATTTACATTACACTATTAACATTGTCAAATTATACCTTAATTATAAAATTTATTGATTCGAAAAATGTCATAAATTCCTCATAAAAGTTGCAGATTATGGAATTTAAATCAGTAGCAGTACCAGATTAATATTTCGAATTTTTCTAGTATGAAAATTTTCCATCTCACGAAAATATTTGATTTCAAGATTTTCAATTACAATCTATTCAATTAGAAAGATCTGCAGAATTGTCAAGTTTCAAAAATTTCTCGAATTATTAATTGATTTCAATTGTAGTAAACGTTTATAAATATTGTAAGATATGACAAAATAAAAAAATTCCCCCAACGTACTAAATCATTATTATATCATTATTATTTTATAAAATTAAGTGAAGTTTTGTCATACACATTAGGAACAAAATCGAGTAATTGTTACAATTAGATATTATAATTTTCACTCATTATTGCATTTTTCTTATATTAATAATACTGTTGATTCTCAAAATTGTATAGATAATATGCACATAATAGAGATTATTATATTATATTTTTTATTCTTTAAAATTGTAAAAATATCTTGAAGATTCAACGATACTTTACAAATATTTGTTGAATACCGATACGATAAGTATTTTTTCTCAGTATGTATGTGGAAAATCATATTCCACGAACTGTAAAAATTAATAATAATAAGAGTTAAGAAAATTAACCAGTATTGTAGAAAAAGCAATTTACGTTCTATACGATTTGTATACTGAAAATCTAATCTTTTCTTATATAATTTTTCGAAAACTGGTGGACACATACTGATTTGCACAATACAACTTACACGATACGGTATTTTAATAAATAAGATAAAAATGACAAAATCTAAGAAAACTGTAAAATAATAAATAGTCTTGTCCGTTTCAGCTGTTTTCACATTACTCAAGCCATAGAAAATAGAAAAAGAGGATGAATTTGAACTATACACAAAAAAAATACTTAAAAAAAAAATATATATTCTATTTCTCATTATCATGAATTTTTCTAAAAGTACCAGATTTCTTTCTCACTGTGGTTGGCATATATTTATCAATTATGAATCGCTTGCCGCGATAAATCAGGCCGTCTCGAGGGCGAGAAAAAGATTTAAAGAACAGTAAAAATGGCGTCTGCGCCCCCTGCAACGGACGCGGAAGTTGTTAATCTTTGGCAATGCGCAATTATCCGACCCTCCAGTCATCTTTCCCGAGTGTTGATATTTTTTGTTTCTTTGGCTTAAAGAAATTTCTTCACTTCTTGTGGGTTCGTTAAGGACTTCACCGAATTTTCACGTTTTTTCTCACTTCGTTGCCATGAATTATATCGACATCAGTAAGTAAACCGCAAAATTGCAATGGATTATATTATCTTTTATCACTCTCACACTGCCCGTTCACAATTTTATATAACTGTTGACGACATTTATTCGCACACTATCCCGAATAGACGAGCAAATTTCCTATGCGTCACACTTCAATATGATTCACTTCTATCGCATTCGCTATCGTGTCAAAAGTGTGGATCTCACGTGTTGAGCGCCAAGTTTCTTAGGTATGAATATTCAATCTGGCGCAATGCGTTCATGAATGTTCAAACAGACGTGCTTCAAAGAAACTGCGATGTGGCAATGAAAGAGCGTTCTAAGCAAACAGTCTGCGAAAAGAAAAGATGAATTTGACGAGACAATATTGCTTTTTTTCATCGATCAACTAGTGAAACGTCACGTTACCATTTCTTTTTCCGGATAAGAAAATAGAACTCACAAATAATACAGTAGGTGAAATAAGTAACATGTTATTTTTTAAGTTCTGAAATTAAATGAAAGAAGTATAGTTTGGTTAGACTTTCATTTCCGTCAAACTCTCATTTAAAAAAAAAATTTCTCTGATGGCCCTTTTCTGTGAATCCCTGAGTGCTTTAAAAGCCATGTTCTGAAATTCGTATAAAGGATGTAGAACCACGTTTTCTCTAACTAAATAGACAATTTTATTGCCAAACCTGTTGTGAAACAACCAAACTCCATCGGAAACTGTTTTATCGCTGCGGGAGAGTTTTCCGGAACCCTGCGAAAGACAGCTGACAAAGATGAGCCTTGCACAGTGTGTGTTTTCATTCCACAGCCCAGACCTTACAGTTTCCAATATGAAGTACGTGATCCCTCGACTAGCAACGACTACGGACAGAAGGAAACGTCTTTTGACGGAAATGCCGTCGTCGGGGAATATCGTGTTCTACTACCAGACAGCAGAACTCAAATAGGTGAGACCCTAAATGCAAGATAACGAGAACAACTGTGAACGATGCTTCAATTAATGGGAAGTTGAAGGTTATTGATTGAGCAAAGTATGCATCGAGTAATATCTGCGAAAGTAAATTTTGCCAAGTTTCTCACAAATTGGTACGGTGAGTTGATTTTGATTCCATTGAAATGAAAATAACGAGCTAGAGATAGTGAATAAATGATGATAGATTCATAATTGAACGATTATGTTGAAGTATTTGCTCCTGAAGTATTTTTTTGCAAAACACGCACAAAAAAGGTGCTTTCTGCACCTGGAAACAAACACGAAAGACGTGCATTTCCGACCGGCGATTTGGTTTCGATCATTTCGAAGTGAGCGTCACGTGTTATTGTGTGTTTTTGGTGCTTATTACCTAGGGGAAGGCATTATTACCGACAGAAAACCAGGGATACAAAACTCAACGTGGCCAATTTGAACTATAGTTCAAAATGGCCGCCGTTTCGCCGTGTCGGAAATGCACCCCCTTCGCGTTAATTTTCAGGTGCGAGAAGCACCTTTTTGTGCGTATTTTGCAAAAGATATCGTTTTCAACTCGGACCTGAGGCGTAGCTTTTTGGGCGAGGGCCAATTTATCTGCCGAGGCGCAGCCGAGTCTGATAAATTGGCCCTCACCCAAAAAGCCACGCCTTACGTCCTAGTTACAAAATGTACTATTATTTACAAGCTTCACGTGATAGAAAAAGCCATTCATGCGTGCATCGTGATCAGAAGCGTAGGCAGAAAAATGTGGGGGAAGTGTTTTTGAAAAAATATATACAGGGTGATTCAACATGACCTGAGCACCCGAAAAATTGAAATTCCTTGTAAAATTCTAAGACAATATTTAATTTGCCACTTTTTACAAGACTCAAAAATAAAAAAGTTATTCAACTTTTAAATTTAAACAATAAATGCGCTTTTTCAACAAATGTTGATAAAAACCAGAGATCAAACTCAACCCAAATTTTTTTCATAATTTTCTGAATCGAAAAGTAGCAACTTTTCGCAAAACTCAAAATCAAAAACAATATTCGAGTTAGAAGTTTCAACCAATCAGATTTCTCAGATTTGAAACTCGAATATCTTTTTTGATTTTGAGTTTTGTGAAAAGTGGCAAAGGACTTTTCCATTCAAAAAATTATGAAGAAAATTTGGGTAGAGTTTGGTCTCTGGTTTTTATCACCATTTGTTGAAAAAGCGCATTTGTTGTTTAAATTTGAAGGATGAATAACGTTTTTATTTTTGAGTTTCGTGAAAAGTGGCAAAGGAAACATTGTCTTACAATTTTACAAGGAATCTAAATTTTTCGGGTGCTCAGGTCATGTTGAATCACCCTGTATAGATATTATTTATAGGAAGATCTATAGAAGATTTCAAATTTTGAGAACATTTTGATTCCTAGAGCTCGAATTCCAGAAAGCTAAATAGAAATTCACAATATCAGAAAACCTTGTGAGTTGTATTAATGATGAGGAAATATGCACAATACTGATAGTACTCAAAGAAGAAAAAATTAGAATCTTTCTGAATTAAAAATTACTAAAATCAAATTCCACTATATTAAATATGTATGTGAAAAATGATTGGCTGTACATTTTAGAATTTATATAACTTTAAAACTCCAAAATACATGAAATTGAAAATTTTTATAACTGAAACCAGATCATCAAAATAACATTTAATCGCTAAATAAAAATATTTTTCAGGTATTTCACAAATTTTGGATTTTTTTTTGTTCCCATAGAATTTTTTAGTACTTGTCGGTTTGTATTTTTGATTTTTGAGATTCAATGCTAAAGTTTTGGAATTTATAGAGATTTTGAGTTTTCAGTATTTTTGTAAACTTCTTATTTATTTTTAGTTTGCTAAATAGATTTCTAAATTTCCAGGCTCTTGAATTCTAATTTCAATAGAATTTTTTCAATTCATTATTCTGAATTTTAATTTGCAGTAATTTTTTTATATTCAAATAGTTTTTTTCAGTATTTTTGTAAATGTATGTAAAAATAATATCTACCTTGATTTTTTAGTTTGTATATGTGATATAAAACTTTGTAGTTTTGTAATTGTTGATAATTTTTTATCGCTTTTTATGGTGAACCGATATATTTATAGAATTAGATAATCTGGAATTCAACTTCAATAAAATACTTATATTATATTTTTCTCTATCTAAATTTTAAATAATTTCTTACAATCTAATACTTCATTTTAGTATTTCAAAAGTTGTCAAAACAATTCTTCAAATGTAATAACTCTTCATTATTCTCGTCAAAAATTTACAATTATAATTTTTCAGAAACCAAAATTATTGTAATTTTTGAGTAGGTGAAAATAAAAACTCTGAATCCATTCTAATTCCAGAACAAACGAAAAACCATTTGTTACATCCTGTCGACTTCAGTAACTCCATTTTAAATCATCTTAACTTGTATTCATAATTTTTCATTCTTATTTCTATTGATTTCATCGTTTTCAAAAATTATCATTCTCAAATCAATGCTTCTATTTTTCTATTCTTCGTATTTTCATTAACTTTCATGTTCATTAACCTAATTTTTCCCTAATTTCGGGAGGTGCTTCAACTCCCAAAACCCTTCTCTGCCTACGCTTCAGATCGTGACGACTTCCTTGTGCGAATGTTCAAATAAAGTAACCTATACTGAAGCAGTAAACAATCGATACAGTTAAGTACGTAGCGGACGATGCCGGGGGATACAGGGCCGACGTCCAATATCTCGGACAAGCGCAATTCCCAAGGGGAATCGGAGGAGGTTACAACGCTGGATACCAAGCAGGATTTGCACCGAGCACTTACCAGCCAGGTCAGTTACGGCCTTTTGCTAACTACCCTACAAACCATGCCGACGTCGGCATTTGAGTCGTCATTCGAGTCATCACTTAAAATTACATATTTTTATGATAAATTGCCTTTGAGTGTTTTTAAAGAATACTAATG
>JAPYZL010056330.1:0-12122 GCA_030522825.1 Platygaster orseoliae | reverse complement strand
ATTAAAATTTGAGTACATCAATGAGGTTCAACTTGAATATTATGTTTCTTAATGTAAAAACTATAAAAATGTAAAAAAATTGCTGGTGGCCGATGACTCTTTTTGCGCACTGTATTTACTGATATATTGTTTTTAGAAAATTGATAGTTTTTTAAATCTGTCTTCTCTCGTGACTTGTTATACTTATCCAGCATGTCACACATGATGTTGACAAGACAGGTGTTACTCGCAACTGAAAATCCTCAGGGAAACGAGCAAGGAAATATCTAATATAGTTGACAAAGTGATCCGCACCTGTTATAGTCAGAAGCTCTGAAAAATATGTCTTATTCACTGATATATTGTTTTTACAAAATGGAAAGTTTTTTTAATCTGTCATCTCTCGTGACTTGTTCAACTCATCCAGCATATCACACTTTACGTTGACAAGACCGCTTGTTACTCGCAACTGAAAATCCTCTGGGAAACGAACAAGGAAATATCCAATTTAGTTCGCAAAGTGATCTGCACCTGTTATGGTCGGAAGCTCTCAAAAATCTGTCTTATTCACTGATATATTTTTTTTACAAAATAAGAAGTTTTTTAAATCTGTTCTCTCGTGACTTGTTAAACTCATCTAGAATGTTACACATTACGTTGACAAGACCGCTCGTTACTCGCAACTAAAAATCCTCAGAGAAACGAGCAAGGAAATATCTAATATAGTTGGCAAAGTGACTCACACCTGTTATGAACGGAAGCTCTGAAAAATCTATCTGAAAAATCTGTCTTATTCACTGATATACTGTTTCTACAAGGTGTAAGTTTTTTTATTCTGTTTACTCTCGTGACTTGTGAAACTCTTCCAAAATGTCACACATTACGTTGACAAGACCGCTTGTTACTCGCAACTGAAAATCTTCAGGGATACGAGCAAGGAAATATCCAATATAGTTGGCAGAGTGATCTGCATCTGTTATAGACGGAAGCTTTCAAAAATCTGTCTTATTCACTGATATATTTTTTTTACAAAATAAGAAGTTTTTTAAATCTGTTCTCTCGTGACTTGTTAAACTCATCTAAAATGTTACACATTACGTTGACAAGACCACTCGTTACTCGCAACTAAAAATCCTCAGGGAAACGAGCAAGGAAATATGTAATATAGTTTGCAAAGTGATCCGCACCTGTCATGGTCGGAAGCTCTGAAAAATCTACCTGAAAAATCTCTCTTAGTTACTGATATACTGTTTTTACAAAGTGTAAGTTTTTTTAATCTGTTTACTCTCGTGACTTGTGAAACTCTTCCAGAATGTCACACATTACGTTGACAAGACCGCTTGTTACTCGCAACTGGAAATCTTCAGGGAAACGAGCAAGGAAGTATCTAATATAGTTTGCAAAATGATCCGCATCTGTTATAGTCAGAAGCTCTGAAAAATATATCTGAAAAATCTGTCTTATTCACTGATATACTGTTTTTCCGAGGTGTAAGCTTTTCAAATCTGTGTTCTTTCGTGACTTGTTAAACTCATCCAGCATTTCACACATTACTTTGACAATACCGCTTGTTACTCGCAACTGAAAATCTTTAGGGAAACGAGGACGGAAATATCCAAAATAGTTGGCAAAGTGATCCGCACCTGTGATGGTCGGAAGCTCTGAAAAATCTATTCGAAAAATCTGTCTTATTCACTGATATACTGTTTTTACAAAGTGTAAGTTTTTTTAATCTGTATACTCTCGTGACTTGTGAAACTCTTCCAAAATGTCATACATTACGTTGACAATACTGTTTGTTACTCGCAACTGAAAATCCTCAGGGAAACGAGCAAGGAAATATGTAATATAGTTTGCAAAGTGATCCGCACCTGTCATGGTCGGAGGCTCTGAAAAATCTACCTGAAAAATCTCTCTTAGTTACTGATATACTGTTTTTACAAAATTGTAAGTCTTTTTAATCTGTGTTATCTCGTGACTTATCAAACTCATCCAGCATGTCACACATGATGTTGAGAAGACGGTTTGTTACTCGCAACTGAAAATCTTCAGGGAAACGAGCAAGGAAATATCTAATATATTGGGCAAAGTGATCCGCACATGTCATGGTCGGAAGCTCTGAAAAATCTGTCGGTCTAACACGAACAATATCTTTCATTGCATTCCGAGAATTGGAATGTTCCAAATATTTAAAATTTGAAAACGCGATGAGTTTCGAAAAAATTTTCAGAATGATTTTCAAATTTTTTATTTATGAAACGCGAATTGTTTTTTTAGGTCTATTTTACAATTGACATTAAAAAAAAAAAACAATTACAAATATTTGGGAACCTAAAATTCGGAATTTCTAGAAGTAGGATTTGTATATCTAGTAATTTTAGTGAGGAAATGTGAGATTTTAACAAAAAAAAAAAAAAAAACTAATTATATACAATATATTCGAAACAAATTGCGAATCCAATATCGATTATGATTTCGAATTAGTTAATTATCAATAATTGAAATTACTACGTGATTTGAAGTTGAAAGCCACAAAAAAATTTTCAATATCGTCTGTAATTTTTAAACTTTATACACCAGTTTTTTTTCTGTTCCAAATTCGTGCGGAATTTCGAAATTTCACAATGTCAATTTATGGGATGTAAATATTGTGTAATTTACGTGCAAAAAAAAACTTATTATACTAAACCGTGTTCCAAAAAATATATTGTTAAAAAATTATCATCCATCTATTCTTTAACTATTTTTAGATATCTTTCTGATATATTTCTGACTTACTCCCAATAATCACCAACTATTACCAGTGCTGTGTCGTCAGCGTAAGAAACTATTATACCGGGTGTTATACCGAGGTATTATACCGGGTTTAGAAAATATATAAAAATATAAGTATATGAAACATTATTTTTTTTTTTTTTGATTATTCAATAATTTTACAAATTGGGTTCTATATATTTTAGCTCTAATATTTTTTTATTAACAATGTCTGCGGCAGAAAGTGTTATCCTATACGAATATGCATCGTACGATACTGATCGCTCACCGTATTACACTTTGAAGATGTGAAAAATTTTTGTAATTCCGCCAGCCACCGTAATTCGCATAAATTACCCGGGCCTTTGCAATATCGTAAATTTGTAGGGGCCCGAAAAAAAGAAGGCAAGTCCAAGGCAGCCTCGATGACAACAAAGATAGTTAAAATGATATAATTGTCACTAATAGTGCCCAAATTATATCCCCGGCGATGATCAGCGATGTAACTTTATGATAATTATTCCGTGGTGGCAGAAAAGAGGCAAAAAAGGCAACGCTAACGGTTTGGCCCGGCGTGATCAATTAACATAATACATGTAGTCGGCGCGGTCATCCCGAAATCCTATGGAAATAAAACTCGAATTGATTCTTTTACACGCTTCTTTCGAGACTCCTTTTTCAATCCCTCCCTCCCTCCCACCCCTAAAATCTCCGAGAACCATTCATATTCCAGATCCAATGAAGTGCTGATATTAGAACGTAATTAATCAACAATGAATTCGCTGAATTATTTATCACTGCCATTTTTCATTCGGTGTCATTTTTTGGCCGCTGCGTTTGTGAGACGAATGAAATTGTGTGAATGAAAATAATCAGTTGCTTTAGTTGTTTTAACTCAATTTAAAAACAGTGTAGACAGATGTTTTGACTTTTAAATGATGTGCTTCATTCTTTGACAAAAACTCATCTATTTTGAATTATAATGACAAGCACTACTTTCTGTTTATCTAGAGCAAAATATAATGAACAATAATAATTATTAATACTCTCTAAATGTGAAATAGTCAAATACGACTGATTTTCAGTCAAACCTGACAGATTCAATTAAAAGGAATACGGCAACAGCGAATCAGTGAAACTTTTGTCGTGTAAGCGTTTGTTATCCTGGAAAAATGAATATTTTACCTTTCAGTCGAAAATAATTGCATAAAAATATGATGAAAAATCGATCGTACTCGTTGGAATTTTGAATTTGAAGTTATTAATTCTTAATAAGTCAATAATAGTAAGTAATTAATTATTAATAATGAATCACGAATTTTACGGAAAATACTTGCTTCCTCTCTCTCTCTTTTTTTCAGTTTCGATGTTTCTCTGATTTCTCTGCATGGTTTTCGTTATCTTCGCTAAGCTTTGAAAAATGACGCGAAAATGCGGCGTTGAGTATAAGGTTTTTTTTGCGCGCAACGGCTTCTTAATCAAAACACATCCCGGACGTGTCAATTTATCGTTACACGAAGCCGGATGAATTTTTATATCTATAGCTCAACGGAACGTCGTTGCCTTGACGGTCGGCTTCTTTGATTTTCCATAAATTATCTGATTTACGCAAACTTGCTCATTCTATATCCATCGGTGAGTACGCGTGACCTTTTGGCCGCATCCACGTAGACTCACCTCGCGCAAACAGTACAAAATACCAGATAATTTTACGAAAAACGCGATAATTCGAATTTTTGCGTTCAACGTCGTCTCTTGCATTAAATCACGCTCTTATTACGTGTTACTAATGTAGAATCATCTATATTACAAAGCCTAATTAACCAAGAAGCAAGTTTACTTTTTTGTATGTTCCGCATTTTTTGTTTTTTCTTTGAG
The DNA here is from genome assembly GCA_030522825.1 of Platygaster orseoliae. Lineage (NCBI taxonomy): Eukaryota > Metazoa > Arthropoda > Insecta > Hymenoptera > Platygastridae > Platygaster > Platygaster orseoliae. The sequence continues at coordinate 7,511 of JAPYZL010056330.1, read as the reverse complement.
ATTCTTTTTAAGATACTTTGCATATTCATTCTTTTCAAAAATTACCTTTATCCGGGATTAAGATAAGCGCGAGTGTCTTTTATGACGATTTATGCGTTTTTTTTGCTTTTTTTTTGACCCATCGGGTTCGAATTTTAACGATGACATGGGTGCCCAAAAAAATTGATTTACTTTCAAAAGAATCTCTTCGGGATTAAAGAATTTTTATTTGAAAGTTCCTCGATCGGTATTTGTAAAAATTCACACTTACACGCCCTGTTATAGAATAACGTTGAACTACTTAGTATTAGTTCAGTATCGTCTAACTTAGCAACTAACCGTGGAAAGATAGGTTACGGAAAGTTAATCTGACTGGAATTAAATAATTATAAATCTGTAGAAAGGACTTGAATGTCCTAAAAAGTTTCATAAATATTATAAAATGCAAAAAATACTGATCATTAGAAACCTTTTGATACGAAAGTTTGAATTCTACAATACCAAGTTTGAAAATTCTATACAAAATTTTACAAAAAACCTGAATATTCTTTAGATTTTAGATTTACTTGGAATTTACTTATTATACAAAAAGTATTGAAAATTCAATACTAGGAATCCATAAATATATTGCTGTCTAAATATTTTATCAAAATACTTAAAATGCGAAAAAATTTTATATACAATAAAAAAGCATTAACGAAAGATCGATGAAGGTGTAATTTTTCTGAAAACCCATGAAAATACTTGAAATTGAAAAAATAATGAAACCTACAGTATCAAATTTTTAGATCCTCTAGCAATATATTAGAATAATGGAAAGCTAAATACTGTGAGATGTGAGAAATGAGATTTTAATTTTTGAAAAAAATTATGTGTTGTAAAAAGTGATAGCTCAAGCATTCTACGTCAGTTTCTAAGATTTCATGATACAAGAAGATTATATGTTGACACATTTGAAGAAATATATGTATATATTGACCTTTTTGACAGTAAAGTCCCCCCCCCCTTCCTCCCTCCGTAGAAAACTACTTTGCAATATTCCTAACTTCGCATGCCCTTCTTAAAAATTGGAATTTACTTAATGTTGAAATATCATATAACATAAATATAAAATATTTCCTTGAAAATTATTTTTTATGAATAAAATATTAAAAATATCTAACATAGACATGAATTCGAAAAACTTTATATTTATTGCTGATTTAATTTCGCTACATTCATCGAAAAAAAAAATTATAAATATTTCGACACATTGTAATAAGGAATGCAACTTGCAAAAAATCCAACCAAATAAGTTCATAAAAAATCCGTTTTTTTCTCATTGTCCTCGACGAGCTCGTTTTTAACTCTCGCAAATTTGATTTTGATCAGATCCACATTGAGAAAATGTATTCATCGAGTCCTTAAACAACTGTTATCGAGCAACTTCTGCGGGCTATAAAATTTTATTGCGAAGGAGATTTTACACGAGCGTAGGAAAGTACGCGCAATTTATATTGAACAAGATAATAAAAAGGTTTAATTATGGCTGATCAACGGATAAATTTAACGATCGTTTGAAAATTTACCGCGGAATATGTTTGCCATGGTAATGTCGCCCTGGGCATTTTAGATGCGGAAAAGTATGCCATTATTGTGCGATTTCTCACTTTTTCTTATTTTCTGCAAGTGGCGCATTTTTTCGATTTTTTGAGTAAGGAAATTGGATAGTCCGACTTTAAAGTTTCAAATGTTTTAACAGCTCTTCAATGTAAGACAAATCCACATTCCATAATAATACTTAAAAAACAATCATTAAAAATATTTTAATCAAACAATGGTTTAATAATTCACATATATTCCCAATATTTCTACGATATTTTTTTTATTTTCACAATACAGTTATTTTCCTAAGAAACTATTCACTTTTTTGAAAACATGCTTTTTTTCCAGTACACGAATTTCAATCAATAATTGAGCAAAAATTTTAAGTGCCCAATGTAAAAAAAATCATGAAAATCTAACAAAGAATTCATTAATTTACATAAATTACAATATTATAAAAAAATGAATTTCTGCATAATAAAGTGTAACTGAACAAAAATTCCGTAGAAATATTATAATCAAACAATGATCAAATAATTCACATATATTTTCAGTATTTTTACGATACTTTTTTTACAATACAGTTATTTTCCTATGTAACTGTTCATTTTTTTTGGAAGCTTGCTTTTTTTACAGTACACGAATTTCAGTCAATTATAAGCAAAAATTTTCAAATGCCCAATGTGAAAAAAATTAAGAAAAATCTATAAATGAATTCATTAAAGAACTTTTGTTTAAAAATCAGGTAAGCATATCATCAAGGGAATGCGAACCTTTGCAAAATACTTTGCTTTATAATTGATTATCATTTATGTGGGAAGAGGGAAGGAGTAAAGGTTTAGTAAAAGGGATAGGAAACGGAGAAAGTTAGATGTTTTTTTTGTTTTATAAAAAAAAAATTTTATTATTATTATTTTTTTTTGGTAAATGAATTCATTGATTTACATGAATTAATATCTTAAAAAAAATTTCATTTTTTATAGTAGAGTGTAACTGAACAAGAATTATAGTATAAATGAGAATTTCGAAAACATATTTTAAAAAATTCCGTATAAATATTATAATCAAACAATGGTCAAAAAATTAACTAACTAAAATAACTATTTCTTGCAACATTTCTATATTATGTAACATAGCAATTGCTATGTTCCGACAAAATTTTGTATATTGTAAATCTCAATTCTGATATAGCCTTTTCTTTTAAAAGAAAAATGAAAATTGCGATATAGTTATAACTACAAAAATTATAAGCGTAATATGCAGACGTACTGATAGCCGAATCGCAAAGAAAGGAAGAATTATAGAATAAAACTAAATTAATGCAAGTAATTTTTATTGAACTCACATGTCTTTAATTTACATACAACAATATCACACAATACCATAATACAAAAAAAAAGAATTTTCATACGCAACCGTAAAACGCATCCGTGAAAAAACAAATCTTACGTACTAATCTTTTTTGCTGCGGACATTCAAGGATTTGTTAAACTCTTGATATTCGGAAGAAATCAAATCATTTTCACATAATGACAAAAAATTATTTTTCTTCGCTTTATCTACACCAAGATTTCCCTTGTACGCTTTTTTCAATGATAATAATACAAAATCCACTGGACACAAAATGTCGGGCGATAATACCTGTACATTTAGTGCTCTATATTTATCCACATCAAACTATTTGAAAATGAGAGAGTAACATACGAAAATAATAAAATTCCAGCAAACGCCAGGAAATTCCTTTTGAAATTCTTCGGTTTTTTTGTAGACTTTACAAATTAGAAAGGGCTGTGTAAATTCAGGTCGAGTTAGGTCAGCGTTACGCAATTCGGAGCGCCTTTTTTCTTGTCGAGGACATTTTGGTGACCATGCGTTTAATTGACTCGTTCCAGAACGTAGCAGCTCGCTGTGCGTCGGCTGCGGGGAGCGAATCCACGACCAGTGGATCCTGAGGGTGGCGCCTGATTTAGAATGGCACGCGGCATGTTTAAAGTGCGCCGAGTGTCAACAATTTCTAGACGAGAGCTGTACCTGTTTCGTTCGAGACGGCAAAACTTACTGTAAGCACGACTACGTTAGGTAAGCAAATACCACGTTTCATAACGAACAAAAATTTTCAACCTAGTCACATCGTTTGCGTTTTTTTTTCGTAACGCTTAGCATTTCATTAAAATGCCATTTTTGCCTCGACGATCTCGCGCAATTGCGTCTTATTTTTGCAAGACGTTTCATGTATTTGTTTGAAACTTGGATGTCTGGCTTTTCTTGGAATTTAGAGGATTCCAATGCTGAAATAATTGCTAAAGTTCTTAGAAAATGTTTTTTTTTTTCGAAAGGGTTTATTATTGTAGTTTTTGAAACGTTAGTTTTGTTACTGAATTTATTTATTGACGAATATTTTGTGGTATACTAATGTAGATATCTTACTCCGTTGTATAACATTATTTTTGTGCATCACTGATGAACCGAGGATCCATCCTCGGATGGAATACAGCCTATACCTATACCTATACCTAACCAAATAAATACTAATTGTGTATTGAAAAAACTCGTGATTCTAAATTTCTTGCTGGAATATTTCCAAAAAAAAGGTACTCAGTTTTGTGCCCAAATTTGAAACTTAACTTAAGGAAAACACTACTTTTTAAACATTCCTTACATACATAAAAGTAAGTACTGTTATTAGATTAGTAGGTAAAATTAGTCAGTGAGCGGATCGTACATTTCACAGAAAAAATTTTGAAGTAGTTTAACAAATTGAAAAATTGAATTTAATTATATTGATAAATATATTAAGAAACGAATGAATTTTTTTGAACACTAACTCCATTATCAAGAATAAAAATGACTCTGAAAGGCATGGTGTCAATTGTACACGATTTTATTAAGCACTGTATTTCTTGTACACATGTTTTACAAATTCATTACTATATAAAATGAAAAATTTGTGACATAATATTTCATGGTGTCAATTGTGCACTCTTTGAAGCACTGTATTTATTGCACGCATGTTCTACAAATTCATTACTATATAAAATTGAAAATTTGTGGCATAAAATTTCATTTTGTCAATATATATGTGACCGAACGGGAAGAAAAGGACCTTAGGGAGCTCGACAAAATTTTTCAGGGCGAGCGTTTGAAATTGATGCGAGTAATGCGAGTAACGTTAAACATGGGAATGAAAGGCGCGCGTCGCTTTATTGTGGAAAAAGTAAATTTCCTAGAATTTTTTTGTTTTTTCCATTGAAAAGAGTAATTCCAAAACTATCGGAAATTGAATTAATCCGGAAATCGACTTTTTCGCCTTAAGGTCCCTTTCTTCCCGTTCGGTCACATATTGTGTTGGATTCCGAGTGGAAAAAAATACAGCTTTAAAATTAACGCTGTTAATTGGGTATAACTGTTCTCCACAAAGACTCAAATCCTTTTCTGTCCGCTGCGTACGGTGCACGCTTTTTATAATATTGCTTTATCTTTGATAACATATTTCGATGGTCACGAGAGATGATATTAGATTATTATGGACGAAAAATGCACGTAGGCACCGAGATAATACAAGATTGTCCCGACAAAGAAGAACGAAACTTATTTAATATCGTGACAAAAGAAAGAGGTCACTGGAAATGTAAATCGACGTATATTAGAATAGGTGCACGTGACACACGGCGAAAAAAGTGTAGTTATCTGAACTGGACTCATAGTTCAGAGGACTAAACAGAAAAGTGATATATGAACGGCAAAAAAGTATAGTCGATAAAACTTAACAGCCATTTCATCAAACATACAGTACGGATTTTAGTAAAATTGATTAAATTCCTATTACCTGGTACTATACAAAAATCTCGTGGAAGATATTCTTACTAAACGAATGGTAGCAGTGAACAAAATTATATTAATGCAAAGTACCAAACGATGCGACATTAACGAAACGTTTGGTTCAACTAACTAAAAATTCAGTGGCATTTTCTGAAAAGTTTTAGTCATCTCTACGACTACAAAATTTGTATACAGACCTAATCATTTAGTACCTCATACTAATCACTCGTTTGAAGTACAAAACTTATTTTGTCAAACTTATAAAACCATTCAGTGTCACGTACTAAGTGACTTAATTACACTGAAAAATTGGTTTGGTAGACTATAGCAGACATTCGATTGATATAAAATCCAAAAAAATATATGATTCACTTAAATATTCGAATAAACAAAGATTCCTGTATACTCAATGACATTTGTTTATCTGAATCAAAAATGTTTAATTTCGTAATAAAATTTGTTTGTCTGAAAAAAATTAAATTAGCGCAAACCTTATAATTTTTTCGGTCATGTATCAACCAAATGTTTGTTAAAGTCAATCAAACCGGTTCTTCAATGAGGTGATCTGCAATTAGTAAATATGTAAAATCTTTAGGTATACATTTCCCAATCTCTTGCAAAAATGTTCCTAGCTTTAGTAGCTTTACACAGTTTTTGCAGGAAATATGGCATCTTGGTATGGTGGCCTTAAAATATTTAAATGATTTTGCATCTTATAGAAGTTTTTCCATTTAAAAATGCTTTTCAAAAAGCCACTTCATAAAGTACTCTATGAAGTTTTTAATGCTTATATATAATTTATGTTATAGCCATCATAGCTTTTACGTAGGTGACGTAAAAATTTATCAGTTCAAGAATAAACATATGTATAAAAATAATTGAAATACATATTTTTGCGCTGAAGAATATTTTCATTCGAAATAAAACTTACATTATTATTTGCTTAAGGCTAATTATCTTTTCATCACTGTTTAATTGATGAAAAATGGCAATAAATGAATTAATTAAGTCCTCTATTTTAACATAAACTAAAATTTCGCCGTCGGAAACTTCGTGTGAAAACAGTTCTTTAGAAAAAGATTTTGTTATCATTTTTCCACAAAGAAAACAAACTTCTTCATCTTCATTTACATAATTTCGACGATTTTGCCAAATCTACATTACTATCGTATGTAAGATTGATCGCAACAATCGCAACATGCGAATTTATCATTTATGTTATACTTTTCCATATAACACATGGCGCATTAATGCAAGGTTTAAAAAAATTAGCTGGAGCACTTTTCCCGACAACTGGATAATGCTTAACTAAAGGAACAGAATCAACTCTTTTACCTGTGCCAAAATCGAAGGTACTGACAAGGCCTACTTCCGATATGAATCGAAAACACACGCGTAATTTTTTTTCACAGCAAAAAACAGCAATTTTTTTCGAGTTTTGACATTGCTGCTTTTGGCTAGCACTATCGACGCGCTTGCGCAGAGACACGTTGACGATTTGTTTCGTGCATTTTACTAAACACGTTCCGTAGACTACGCTCAATGATTTGTATTATTGACTCGCTTGTACAGCAGTCGCATTGACAATCCGTTTCTTGCGTTTTACTAAATATGTTTCGTTGAGGGCACTAGTCGTTTAATATTACAACCATACATTTGTTACTAAATCGGTTAATCATTTAAACTATACAGAACTAAATATCGTTTTGTTTCTAGAACGATTCTCTTCTTTTCACTAACGAAATGATTTGCAACTAAACTCGTTTAGTGCTATGAACTACTATTCCTCTCCGTGCAGATAAAGACAGAAAAATAAGATGACGAAGTAGAAATGACAAAATCTGATAAGTTATACAACATGTTGGATTCTGCCATTAGCTGTTGGTTTTTTCCTGCCCGGGTGTTGCCCGTGAACGATGTTGCGAACGAACAGTGAAATGATGGAAATTGCAGGACTTCCAATTGATGGGTTAGCTTGTTAGGGTTCAGTCAAAGAAAACACGGCACAACCAGGTCGATTAATCACTTTCACTTTACAGGGTGCGCCACCAAAATCCGGACAAAAAACCATTCAATATTCCCGCGATAATATGCTTCAGAAAGATATCGCTTTCAGTGTCTGAATACCT
>JAPYZL010056310.1:0-17093 GCA_030522825.1 Platygaster orseoliae | reverse complement strand
GGCTTGCCCACAATTCTCCGCACTAACCTATATGGCTCTGCGCCGCCAACTTGACGTCTACGGTAAAACTCCCGATACTCAACTTGTTGCGAAATATAGTATTTCAATATATTTTTTACAATAGAACAAGTAAGGGTAGAAAATATGAAGATTCACATAAGTCTGTCTCTCACTTGTTCCATTTTACCCCTGAGCGTGTCATATGTAAAAGACATTAATTATTCTTTTTCAGGTGTTTTTACTATCAATTCGAGAACAAAAAAAACTTGTATTCTGACGTTCGTCAGAATGTTTTACGAGAAACCCTACATGTTTCCCAAGCAAAAACCAACGAATAAGAGAGATCCTTTTAAAAGCAAGAGCTCTTATCTGACGCAACTTCAATAGCTACTCAAGCTCCTCATTTCACCTCAAAAAAACCAGCTACCTGTTCTCGTGCTGTCGAAAAAATACTTGTCTAATCACGCCCAGTTTCATCAGTGTAAACACACCCTCGAAAGTGTCGAGCGATTACTAAGTAAACTGCGTATTTTACGCTTTTTACCTATCTCGAAACACGGGTCGCCCAAAAAACTCGACAAGATTAGACGTTGCGGTCCCGAAAAAGTCGTAATATTTCAATCCGCGCCCGCGACGATTATTGAAATTCACGAGGCGTTGCATCAATCTTGTTTCCTTCGCTCGTTACGACTTTTTGTTTTCTCGTTTTCCTTTTTTTATTGAGGAGGAGGGCGCCAAACCGGAAAGAGCATCGAGCGCCTCGTATATTCTTGGCCGGATATGATAAAGCATCGGATAAAGATCGCGCTCTGTGTATTCGGCCAAATTAAATCCTGGCTCCGGAAAAAAGTTTACGAGGGTCCTCGCCGAGGACGCAATTGAAAAAAATTAAAAGGGGAGAAAATCGAATAGAAAGCAGGATTCTATGTTGATGTAGACAAATTTTTGAGTTTTTTCATTTTCAAATGTTTTAAAACTGTCTATATTGAATGGAAAAAGTTTATTGAAGTATTCTCCAAATAAAATGAAACGATGAAGATATTTATTAGAGAGCCTTCTTGAAAATAGTTTTATTTTTCAAGAAATTAAGTACGACTTCTGAGTGAATCGAAAAATTGCACATTTTTCTATATATTTAACAAAATCATGAAAGTTTAAAGAAATTTAATAAGTAGCTTCTGAAAAAGATAATATTGTCGTTTTATGAAAGTTCATGTCCAGACAATAAATTTTTTCTGTAAAATGAAACCTCCGAAATATCTTGAAAAATGTATAAAAAAACTTTTAGGACATTTTTAGGTAGATTATTATGTTTCTTCAATCAATATTTGAGAAATATCAAGAGATATTCAAATTTTGACATCGTCACATATAGTTTTAAATCACACGTATAAAAAACTTCAAGTTATTGAAAGCATAATTGCAAATCTCTCTATTATTGGAAATTTTTGTCAATATATCTTTGATGAGATATTTTTTGGGAAATTTTGAACCTTTATGAAAATGTTTTATTAACTACTCAGTTCTACAAATAAGTTGAAAAATTTCTTTTTTTTTTTTTTATTACTGATAACCATCAACAGCGAGTGCGCAAATGCACGAGTTGGAATCATCCTTTTCGTCTCGTGTAGCATACAATATTTTTTTCCATGCATGTGTAGAAGTGTCCACTTCGTTTGGATGGAACGCTGGAACGAAATCTCCTTTATGGGGTATTCGTGAATTATAAGAGAGAAATCATTCTTCCCTAGTGAAACATTCATTCTTCCCCTTGATCCGGGAGAAATGAATATTTCCCTAGGGAAGAATGATTTCTCCCGCTGATTTGCGAGTATCCTAGAAAGGGGATTTTGTTTCCGCGTTTCATGCAAATAAAGTGGCCATTTCTACGCATGCATGGGAAAAATAATTTTAAAGACCCTAATAGCTTAAATTTTGATTTTGTCAAATTATTTACCATTTTAGCTTCTTCAAATATCTTTCCATAAATCAAGAAATGATTTGTTACTTTCCCAGTTAAAATTCATCTCAAAAGATACGGACGATTTAAAAATCAAAGAAAAACCAAGAAATACAAAAAGCTACAGATCCCAAACTTAAAATTAGTAGAAAATCGAGAATTTAATTTGACAGTGTACACTCGTAATTAAAACTGAAATAAAAATTTAAAAATTCACTATTGCTCTCAAATACGATTTCAAATAACAGCAATAGTCTAAAATTGATTATTGCCTCGAAATTGCAGTTAACAGTGTACAGTATCCATTTATATCATATCCTTCCAGTAATATTGAAACAATTTTAATGCAATAAAAAGTAACGCAGTTTTCTCTCGTTCCTGACAAATTTTCCGAACGTGAGTTAGCCCCTATTTTTAAAAAACAATTCCAAAATCCTATGAATTCATAAATTTCAAGGATTGTAAATCGCGTTCTGATTTCACGCTTCCAAGCCGTCGATTCCTGAGGTACATTGGCCCCGTACTCTCCATATTTTTCTCACCCTTTTTCTACGGAATCCCGAATGAACTAATAGCGCTCGAAAAATTCCCATAACCATAGAATTAAACACTAACTCCGACAAAGTTGCGGCGCCCCATAAAACTTTATACCCTACCCCGGTACCTTGAAAACAATTCCTGGCCATTTTATTGGCTCTGAAAGTTTACGTTTTTCGTGATGATATATTTTTTTACGACTTGGGGCAACGAAATCGGAGACATCTTCTTTCCTATCTACGGAATTTTGTTTCTTTTGTACTTGTTCTCGGCTTTTAATTGAGGGAATTGACGGTATCTTATGGGACGTTGTCTTCGGTCGGGTGACTGACGCTTTACAGGTATTCCCTTAAATACGTCGACGTGTTCTCGTGTCAACGGAAATATATATGACCCGTTGGATCGGGTACACTAGTGAACCGGTAACCGAGCTGATGGACCCGCCATTTTGACAACAATTTCCACTTAGCGTCACTACAAAGACGCTACACTCGAATATAATTCGCCGATATGGTCCCAAGCGAGGAGTCTTGTGCCGAAAAAACCCCAAGTAGATAGAATGACCATGATTATTTCCATCTTCCCAAGTAAAAATTGCCACAAGTTTTACTTTAGTTATTACTTTACTTATTATTATTATTATTATTATTATTATTACTTTAGTTATTATTTACCTCAATCTGAAATTCAAGCAGGAGTACTCTATTTACTTTCTGAAATTTTTTACTCAATTTTAAGTTTTATTCTATTTCCTTTTATGTTATAGAATTTCGAGTTACTTGTAGGTAAATGACAATTATTATTTGCCAAGTTCTTACTTACCATTAACTCACATTGACATCTCACAAGTAAAACTTGGCATTTTTCTACTTCGGCGTATAGACATTAGTTCTAGTGCCTCAGAATCTTCAATTTTGTTTTTCGTTACTATTGATCGACTTCACATTTTTCGTTTTTTTTTTTTTTTTATTCAAGTTGCAAATATCGACTCCATTTTCATAAATATACATACATACATCCGCGAACTTGGAGCAAAAAAGAGAGGTGTTGATAGTCCCTGAATGGTTGGAAAAGAAAGGGACCACCCAACCCGCGTCGGCGACGTCAACCTAGAGCGCAAAGAGCGTGGGCGCCGCTCTACCTCTCTGTTTTCACCCTCTACCTCTCTTTATTTGGGCCCTACTACATACTTGTCACAGACGCGTGAGGAATTCAGGCCCGGCGCGTCATTAATAAACGGCCAACGATTTCTTCGGGCCTTCGCTTCCTCGCACAAAAAAAGATTGCAAAAAAATCATCGTACTCCTTTCATTCACTAATGCAAGTTTTATATCTCATAAAGAAAAATACTTTCTGTTGCATGATGAATCAAATTACAAGGTTTGATAGAACTGATACAAAAAATTACAAAAAACAAACAAAAATAAAATAAATGTACATCATAAAATGTCAAGGACTTCTCTTTTTTCAGGGCACAAGGACGCAGGCAAAATATTGCAGAGATAAGATCAGCAATAACGAGATTTATGCATCGCGCATCGCCGCTCTAATGTCGAGGGCGATTTCCAATCGGTCGTCAACGACGCTCGTAATTGCCGCAGGGAGGGGAAAAAAACCGCGATGATCGCGGTTTAATCGACGACATTATCCCACTAATTGGTCGTGCATGGCCACTGTCTTTTCCTGGCCTGGTTCGCTATTACAGCACCATTTTCCCATTATTGCCCTGCGCTGCATTCCACAGAATCTCACGAAATTCAGCTTTGTAACGTGTTTTTTTTTTAAATCGAACACTAGAATTTTTTTGCAATAAAGTTGCTACTGTTTATTGGCAGTGATATTAACCTACTCGAAGTGAAGAATTTCAAGTTTGAGATGAGACTGTATGCAGCAGAAATGATGTAGAATAAAATTCAGTCAGAAATTAAATAAATATCGTTTCAATTAAAGGAACTGTAAAATTGATAAGATAGTATTCTGTAAGGTCGATTTGTTATTTCTCCTTTGAGATATTTAAACCTAATTTGGAACTGCACTAGATGTAGTAACTTCAGAATTCAGAGTTTTAGTGTTGAATTGTTAATCACAAGTTTCATCCAAGCATTGACGAGATTTTTTAAATAAAAAAAAATTACAATCAAAACTTTATTTAACTCTACTATAACCATATGACAAATCGAAAGCTTGGTTTTTATGTTTGAAATATCAATAATAAAAGAAAAATTAAAAAAAAAATAATTATTCAAAAAAGTTAGTAATTTCTGATTCTTTATATTTTTCTCTCAGCAAAATTAGTCAAATTTTTACTATGTACAATAGTAACATGTGTTGTTACTAACATGATAGTCATATTTGGAGATTTGACAGTGCAATTAGTAAGAATTTGACATCGAAATAGTTACATTTTTCACTAACTCTAAATAATTGTGTATTTTTACTATTTTCTTTGTAAATATACCTTCGATGCAATCCCATCACTACTTTACCCCATGGAAAAATAATAATCTATAAAGCACCATTTTAATATGTTTAAGCGCAACACTATGTCTAGACATGGTTGCATTTCGATAATTCCTAAGTATTTTCAAATCATTGAAATCATTGAAATTTTTTTTTTATTGATCCAATAGTCGTTTTTGACTATTTGACGAGTTCATATACTTTGGTTTTGAAAAAAAAAAGTAAAAAACTATAAAACACTATATTAATATGTTTAAACGCAACATTATATCAAGACATGGTTGTATTTTGATAATTCCCAAGTATCCTAAGATCATTGAAATATGATCATCTATAAAGCACCATAATAATATGTTTAAACGCAACACTATGTCTAGACATGGTTGCATTTTGATAATTTTTAAGTATCCTCAAATCATTAAAATCATTGAAAAATGTCTTTATTGATTTAATTTTCGTTTTTGACTATTTGACGAGTTCATGTACTTTGGTTTTGAAAAAAAAAAGCGATAAACTATAAAACACCATATTAATATGTTTAAACGCAACACTATGTCTAGACATGGTTGCATTTTGATAATTCCTAAGTATCTTCAGATCATTGAAATCATTGAAATTTTTTTTTATTGATCTAATAGTCGTTTTTGACTATTTGACGAGTTCATATACTATGGTTTTGAAAAAAAAATTGAAAAACTACTATTCGATTTGTCATTTCTTACTTTTTTAAATAGTGAGCTGGTTTCGCTAATAATTGAGTTAGTAACTTTTAACTATTTCTTAGTAACCAGATTCCTACTGATCAAATAGTAAAAAATCACTAAAAAATTGTTAAATTTGACTAATTTGATTTGAGTGAGTTCGAAAAGTAGAGAACAGTTTCAGTTCCTCTTTTCCCAATTCTAAAAATATTTACGTCAAAAAGTATTTACATACAAAAATTTACTGGCTAAATTTTTTCACGAAAAATCTCGTGCACTAGATTCCGATCGACCACAAATTTTTCTACATTTGGTAAAGCGCGACAGACGAGCTTTTCGGATTCTATATCGGTTATTGGTGATGCCGACGGAATGATTCATGAGAAAGCGCTTCAAAAGAAAACCGCCGTCGCCATCCGGAAAATAAATCCGATAAAAGATCTCGGCGATCTCGAACTGGCGACACGTCGAACGTATTGACGTTATTGACGAGTATTGGTCTGCTTTCATGTTTTACGATTTCTTACATTTTTTCTTTTTGATTCAAAGTTCATTTCAAAAGTTATTTTACACGAGAAATCGGACATTTGATTTTTCTGCTTGTAAAGTTTAAAATAGATCGAACTTAATTACACAAAATTTTATCTGGGAAACGAGTTTGATATCATGATTATTATTAATCAAGAGAATTTTTTGATTTTAATATTCTGAAACAAAGCAGAATTCAAGAGACTTTTGAAGACTTTACGGAATCATTCAAATTGTGATGCATTTAGTGTGCGAAAAAATTGTGCAAAAATTTCGATTTAACAATAGCATAATTTAAAATAAAATAAGAGCCATAAAGATGAAATCGAACGATGTTTCGATATCCTGAATAAGTTCACTTTAGAAAATTCTGATACTGTTGAAATTCAAGAAATCTAAAATAATCTGAAAATCTGAATAACATTTTTATCTACTCATATATTCAATGTTCAACAGTAAAATTCAAAGACACGAAAAAATTTTCGAAATCAGGAAGTAATTTTCTAATTTTCCTGGATACATGTTTTTTCTACAAATGCAAAATTGACCATATATTGTAATACAAGCTATCCAGTCAATTTCTCGAAAGGCCTTTTTCCTGAATTGCCTTTTTAAAAGGTGCATTCGAAAATTGACGCGGTGCGAGAAAATTACTTTTCGGTTTGGAAGCTTGATAACGAAATACCAGTGGCTTTTTTTCTTCGTGGTTTTCGAGCTCAACAAGTTATTTCGGGAAACTGCTGGATTTTGTCCATGCTCAAGGAATCATTGATGTGTCGTATTTGCGCATTCGTTTTCGTCTGAAATCCGAGTTGTATAATTGGCACCGCACTGGAAAAGACTCTAGATTATCGTCGGATTGTTGTTCGAAGAGAACTTATTACTTTATAAAAATCCCTCCGAAGCCGATTCCTGTTGACATCGACGTGGCTGTGCAGAAGTTTAATCGGTGAAGAGAATTTATTGGAAACACTATTTTTAATTTCCAAAAACTTGACAAAGTATACCAGACTATCACAGTGATATAAGAGCGATTGAAACTTCTTGAATTGGTCAAATTGTGAAGATGCTATTTCGTCAATGGAAATTTGGGCTAATACCGATCAAAGAGAGAAACTTCCTTTTTTCACCGTGAATCACGATGAAACCGTCGAAGCTGATTATCTTGCGGCCTACGACTTCTTTAAAGAGGAGTTTTTCGCGGCTGAACATCATAGTCTTTCTAGTAGTAGTCGTAGTAGTAGTCATCGTAGTCTTCGTAGATCTAGAAATCGTGAGAGTCTTGGTAATGTACAGAAGTTGTATTATTTATTGCAGGCTATGTCAGGAGATGCTGCAAAATATATAGCGCATCTCCCACTTTTACATAAAAACTTCGAGGTTGCTTGGAATTTACTTCTTAAGCAGTATGATAATACGTGGGCTATTCGCGATGCTCATTTTCATCAGTTGTTTTTTTTACAACCATTCCACAGATCCTTCATCTTCCGATCCTATTGAATTGCTTTTTGGCGCAGATTTGTACGCTTCCATAACTCTGGATGGTGTTTTGAAGGCATTTGCAAGCCTATTGGTCGCTCAGAATTCGATTTATGAGTGGATCATTTCTGGATTTTTCGAACACTCTTCTCGTTTGATTCACGTGCATCATCCGACATCCATACGTGAATTAAATGATATCTTGAAACGGTTTTGGAGATAAAAGAACTTCCTGATGGTTTTGACATTTCTGAAGAGGATCGGCTTTGTTAGGAACATTTCTCATAGACTCATTCATTGGCAATGTGGTACATGTCACACTCCTCATGGCCAGGACTCGTGTGGCACCACTGAAGACGATTTCAATTTTACGTTTGGAGCTGTGTTGGGTTCACCTTTTGACACGTTGCATCTTATTTGTACAGACTTCGTTGAGCCTCTTTCGGACTTCTGTTCATTGTTGGGTTAACTTGACAATTGTTCTGGCTTCAAAACCGACTGAATTTTGAATTTTGATAAATTCCAGAAGAAATTTTGATGGAAAAATTTACTCTGAACCACAAATAACGTGCGTATATTCAAACTTATATTTTTTTCAAAATTTAGGAAAAAAAGTTGAGTGAAAAAATTTTTTGGAGAAGTAAATTCGGGAAAAATGGCGTCGGGAAACTGAAGTCGGAAAAAAAGTTTTCGAGAGAAAATTTGTCGGCAAAAAGTATTTCAGGAAAGTGCAGTCGGGAAAACGTGCGTATAACATTTTGAATCACGATAAAACGTATTTTTGCATGCACATTAATTTGATAATAATTGAATTCGTAATCGTAATGCAATACTATGCAAATATGTGACGCGCTCCAAAAAAGGGACCTTCTCTAAAAAAAGTATCTAAAAAGTCTAATTTAAAACTAAAAATTAAATTTTGTTAAATTAAAATTTAAATTAAAAAAACAGAAAGTAACCTTGCTCTCAACCTTGCAAGAAAAATTCTAAAAAGTCAAATATATGATGCGAATAAAGAGTCACACGAGTACTGAATTCAGCGGAAAAAATTATGTAAAGGATGCACGAGGGGGCGAAAGTCACATTGCGAAAAACACTATACAGATATAATTCTTTTTGTTTATTTTAAAGAAAATATTGTAAAAACTTTGATGAAAATCAACACTATTGAAAATTGAAACCATGTAAACTTCCACTTTTGCCGAAAAGGTCACTTTTGTTAGATCACACAACATATGTAAAAGTTCATCATGAATAATAATATATTTATCATTGAAAATACAATAGTAGTTTTTTCTTAAAAAATTGTTATTAATGTGTGAACTAAACAGAATATCGAAAAAGTTGTTGATTATAAAACAAACGTTCCGTTTGAATGTGTTACATTCAAAAAACTTTGTTATTATTCAAAAAGGTTTACACAACGAATTGCGCTGTTTTTTCATGCTCCTAAAGCTATGGTGCGATTTCCCGATCACATTTTCTGGCGTTGATCCAGTCATTATCGGATGACATGGGCTGATGCTTTTATGTTTAATTGATATTTTTCGTAACCCCCACAGAATCCAAAGCGAAGGGTAGGAGGAAACTGAAATAATCTCACTTTCAACATCCGGCAAACTGAAATGTATCTCGATACGCTATCTAAAAAATATGGCAAGCGGAAAAATTTGTTAAAAGTAAGTCAGTAATACAAATTACTTAACAAAAATTTTTTTTCAATGAAGCACAAAGTTTATAATTATTAGAAATCTGAACATGACAATGTATTATTATGTCTCTAATAGTTATAATATACATTAAGAGAACGTTGAAAAATTTCAAAAGGTCTTTCTTTTCTCCTTCTGGAAAAAAAGAAATAATATAAAAAAAAATACATAGGTTTGTTTTATTTTCGAATTAATTACACACGTTTATGAATAGCTTTTACTTCTTAACAAGAGGATGAAATCGCTTACAGAAATAATACATGAACTTTTGTTTTGAAATTTTAATTATGAAAATTCTTATTACTGTGATGAAAAATTTTCATTTGATGTATTTCAAAGTTGCCTCGAATATGGTCGTCTTATAGACCAAAAACTTTATTTTATAAAAAAATTGAAATATGCATAATAATTACAGTAGCAACAATATTTACGACATTTCTATAATTGGCTTTCAGTAACTACATTTCAAAATTTACTTCTCCACGGAGTATAATTAATGAAAGAAATTATCAAACTGTTCGAGAAGTGACAAATTGCAAACGTATTTAAAATGCTTACTTGTTGAACAGTGAATTTAAATATTTTCTGAAATGGACTCGGGATCTCTTCCACCAATAATGAAATTTGTAAAAACCTCTAGATTAGTTATCTCACGATTCAGATCTTAAAAATTCGTTATCCAATTCATTCGACGAGACGAGCGTTACATTTTTTGGTATCTCGGCGGAATTAAATGCAAAGCAATTTTTTCGCTCGAAACAAAACGTAGCAAAACGAATGAAAACGGAATAAAAAAAAGTTTGGAGGTTTTATTGCACTCGCGCGACTCACGAAATGTCCAGTGAAATTAAACGCGCAATTCGCATGAAAGTGCAAAAGGGAAACGAGCGAGACAAGTGTCCTTGTTTTGTCGACCAATCGAAGAGCTGGACGAGTGCTAAAAAATAGTAATTTTGAACGTGGAGAGAGAAAAGTTAACGACAAACAATTTTATTCACAATTTTATTCACAATTTATCAATAATGGGACATTTGGACGTGATGTATTAGAAAACTGCGAATAAAATATCTTATTGTAGATTTTTTGAACCTTTACTACTGAGAAAATTATGTTTATTATAGTCAACGAAACGAAAAATTACGATTCAAAAATCACGCTGAAGTTTAACATCAAAAAGCAAATCGATTTTCAAGAGAATAATTAATTTCGCATTTATTTTAACGTTGATATGTTTTATGGAAAGTACTATAAAGATGACTAAATATTTTTTGTCCCAACAAAATGTTTCTTTTAGCTTGAGTTACCAAGGCGATAACGCAATTAGAGGCTAAAACCGATTTAGACAAGTGGGACACTCCCACTCGTTGTTTCTTCTCGCCTTTACAAATGACAAAAACCCGTCGCGCTGACACTGAAATATTAATGAAGACTTTTAAATTCATCACCCTTTTCCTGGCGCTTCGGTTGAATCTTGTTCCGTGAGAAAACGAAAATTACACATTTGCAACAAAAATAGAACTTACAATTTTTTCGCACAAAAAAAGAACCGGGTGCAACATTATTATGAATCAACCGAAGTTATTTGGACGTTGAGTATTTTATATTTCATATTGACTGGTTAAATTTCTTTAATTGAGATTAAATTTGGTATTTTTCAGATGTGTTTTGTCAAAAGAAAAAATGCATATTGTGAACGGAATTTCAAATTTTCCGCTCAAATAAAAAACCAGATGGAAAATTACTGAAATGTAAATTTCTGGTTCCTTCACATGATTGTGTGGGGAATTTTTGATGAACCACAGTAATTTTTGAACATTGTCAATTCCCTTATGTTTAACATGAAGTGACGCCACGAGAGTTACTTTTTCAGCTTCTTTCAACCGACAACGACTTCCTGATTTCCTCAGAATATGTTAATGTCCAAGTAGTTGCCCATAAGACCAATGTTAAACGAAATATCCCAAGAATATTATTGCAGAATATTTTTTTCTACGGCATCATAGATTTGTCCTCAAAACTTTTGCCATCTAACAAAGCTATCAATAATTTTTTTCATTTTTGCGCTTTCTGCTGTCGTACCAAGGCGTTCTTCGCGAAAAAAAAGAAACAATCGATGATCGAATACCGCGGTTGTTTCGTGGGAAAAAATCGCACAAAGTACAAATTTATTGATACGAGTGTTGAGAGAAGGCGGGGGTGGGGAGGTTGTAGATGTAAAAAAATGGAGGTGGGGGCAAAAGGGCCGGATCTTTATCTGGGTAAGGCGACACGATGCGTGCTCAGCACTTCTGCGCGATATGATTTATGGGCCGCAGCGTCGTGGATATAAAGCTTGGAAAAAGAAAGAGAAAATCGAGAATACTCAGGGGTATATCGTATCGGCCGTGCCAATCGCTTTTGCCTCCTTTGCAACGTAAATTAAAGTCGTGGCAATAATTTCCGCGCCGCGACCATTCATAAAGCACCCGGGCCTTGCGCGCAAAATCTCGGGGCCTTATTTCGCAACGTTGCCGCAGCGATTTATATCGATTACCCGAGTTACAAATGTCCCTAATCGGGCGCATTATTTGTGGAAAAACGAGAGAAATTTATCTCATCAAGATGGGAGATATGAAAATTTATCGATTGACTAGATGTTGAAATTGGAGAAAAGAACATATTAATCTCTTTAAATTTGATCAGGACCAATTATTATTGTCCATCTCCGGTAGACCCAAAAAATGCGGCGGTAAAGAAGCGACAAAAGAATTGTCAAACGCTGTAGAAATCAGAGCCCAAGGAAATCTTGGTTTCATTGTTTTTCCTCTGAAATTCGAGACTTGGCGCCACTCAAAAATCTTTCGGCCCCTCGTTAAACGATTATTGTTGCGGGGGCTGCCAAGATAACATCGCGTCGAGCCCGACGGATCCTTTCCCTCTCTTTCCACTCTGTCAGTTTCTCGTTTTCAAATATTTTCGAATTTCTATTCCCACATATCATACGGTTCTTTTTTTTTGGACTAAAACAATGGCTAATCTGGCGCCTGGTATAATTTTCCTCTAAATTTGCCTATATCTTGGGCGCCGCCGGAAGTGCCGAAATTAGTCTATGTGTTTTTTTTTAAGAAATCAGAAAAAAGTTTAGCAACTTATATAATGTTTTAGAATGTTAAAATCAGTTCATTTCTATAACAGTTAATTTTGGTTAATCAATAGCTTAAAGGACTCGATTGTTTAATTGTTTTTGAAGATGGGACGAATGGGTGGATGCTAGTCGGGTTCTCGAATACAACGAAGCCAACCTTGAAAAACAAAAAGAAATTTTCAAGTGCTACAAGAAAAATCTGGGCATGAGAAACAAAAAAAGGGGGGCGTTAGCGACGAAAGAGATCGAAGGCCAAAGTGAAGTCCTTCAAGAAGAGAGCAGTAGTAGTGCTACTACCCCAGATTCGGTATTTGAAACTTTTCAGAAAATGAGTGTCAATGTGATAGTAATCTAACTTTTTTAAGCTTTTTATGAAATAGCTATATTATCTGAATAACTGAAATATATTATGGAAACACAATTGATTATAACTGCTCTGTAAAAAAACAATGAAATCATTTTTTGCAATCTAATTAGAAGTCCATTTAACAGTTCATCAAAATTGATATTTGTAAAATGCAAATAAAATTCGCTTACAATCAATAAAATTCAGTTACTAGTAATAAACCAATTAAATATCTACTGAAGAAGGAAAATGGAATTCTATGCAGTATTCAAAGTAGATTACCAACTGTAATGTAATTAAATTTATATTTGTGGAATCCATTTGAAAATATCGTATTACTTTTCTCAGAATCAATTAGATTCCTATGAAATCGAAGAAATCCTTATGAAAACTCAACATGGTTTTCAATTAACATCCGTAGTTATTTAAATATTAAAATAATAAGATTAAAATTTCAGTCAAAAATCTAACTTGTCTACAATAAATAAAGAACCAAGTGTTTGCGCGTTAAAAAAATAATAATGACTTTCTTTTGCGCAACTCTACTAGATTTTTAGTTGAAAATGTAATTGATTTCATACTTGAAAATTGGAAAATATTGTACTGAAATATTCAAGCGATTTTTGAGTTACTTATTTCACCGGATTTTTAGTTGTATTAATAGTATATCACTATGAGTTTTGGAAATGCCTTTTTTGACGAAAAGAAAGTTTACGAAAAGTGTATATTACATGTCATAAAGCAAAATTTAGTTTTTGCTAACGTCTTTTACCAAGCGATTTTAAAAACGACGTACTAAGGCATTAGGAAAGTGTTTATGATTTGTTTAGCTGTGAACAATGCACATGGTAAGTTAAGGAACAAATTCGATCTTTTTTGATTGTACGTAAGTAATATTTGTAGCGTTTTCGCAACAAGATTAAATAGTTTTCAATGAATTTACTATCCGGGATAAGTGTGACTAGACGTCATGACGGGAAGGAGTTGTTATAGACAATGTGTGTCATTAGAAGAGGAAAAGAGCCATCCGGAAGATTATTTTAGGGCTCTCACAATAATAAAAATTATTATTCTAACCATGATTTGTTGACATTGTCAAAAACATTACGGAAAAATAGAATCCGTTCCAATGACTGGAATTGCGAGTTAACAGAAAAATAAAATTATATGGTTTGAATCAAACTGAATTTTAATCAAATTACTTGAATTGAAAAAAAAAAAAAGAAAAATGGAACGTCGTTGATTTTTTGAGTGAGCTTATAAAAACCCACGCTCAACGGAGATTTGTGTCATTTGTCATTCGCCCATTCGGCATTCGTCTTTTGCTTTTGCCACTGATTGAGCGGATTGAGCATCATTGCCGAAGAAGGCATTGCAGACAAAAACGCAAGTTCAACACAAAAAGCAGTTGATAGTAATCTAACTTTTTAAAGCTTTTTATGAAATACTATATTATCTGAATAACTGCAATATATTATGGAAACACAATTGGTTATAAAATAAAAGAGAATTTTTACTCTGAAAAAGTAATTAAAAAATGAAAAAAATGATATATTATTGAGCCCGTTTTCATACAATTTTATCTGCAAAAATTAAAATCAAATGCGTGGGGTACAAACGCTCTAATGTCAAAAAAGTGAATGTACCATTCTAGGGTTAATTTAAACGAAAAAACTTGGTTTGAATTTAATTTTTTATCCATAATTTCGAATTTTCGCATCAATTTAACTCCCCCTAACAAAAATATTTCAACATTTTTGAAAGGTTTAAAAAAAATCGATATGAAGTTTCTCAAGCATGCAAAGCATTCCTTCGCAATTAGAACTGACAAGATGGTCAAATTATTTGATAGAATTTTTGAAAGTCACTTTCTGTAACGTCTACAGAAGATTTAATAATTTCATTTGAATTTCACATACTTTTAGTCGGATTTAAAAGTTTTTTTCTAGGGATCGGGGTCACCAGAGAAAAAAACGACAACGTACGTTTTATCTCGATAACAATTTGAAACGTTTACATATTAAAATCTCGAAAAACGCGGTATCTCGTGAGAGGAATTTCCGCTTTGGGCGGGTCCGAAAGCGATATAGTTCAATTCAATGGGGCCCAAAACGGTCCCAGGGCTGGGTAATATAGCGGCTTGGAAGACGATCCCGCGGCGAGATGACGCCGTCCCGGCGCCCCCGACTCGTAAAATCTATGCCTGGCTCGAATTCTATTCAGGGGCGCGTGTCTCGTGAAAAAGTACGTGGTTGCATTATTTTCGTCTCTGAGGCGAAAACGAAGATGACAGATGAACACGCGTGGTCATGTGAAATTGAGCTCAATTCATGCATTGCCGGCTCTCTTAGGTTGGAGTAGTCGAAAATTTCAAGTTGTAAAGAACACTTCTAATTTCTACTCTTCAGATCCAAAATAGGGAAATTCGATCATTTTAGTCAAAAAAT
Source organism: Platygaster orseoliae (assembly GCA_030522825.1). Taxonomy (NCBI): domain Eukaryota; kingdom Metazoa; phylum Arthropoda; class Insecta; order Hymenoptera; family Platygastridae; genus Platygaster; species Platygaster orseoliae. The sequence continues at coordinate 1,802 of JAPYZL010056310.1, read as the reverse complement.
AATCTTAACTTAAATGAATTATATGTAAATTTATATAATAAATAATATAATGTAGATATTATATTATATTATAGAAATTGTATAATAAATAGTTCAAGTCGAATATAGTTAATAACTAATAGAAAAGCAGGAATCAAAAGAAATGAAACAACACCGACATAATTACAATTTCCTCAAAATCATATTTTATCACCCACGTGTTTCATCTTACCCGTATACACATTTCAAAATTTTAAACAAATAAACTTTTATACATTCAACTAATACAGGCCCGTGAAACAAGCTTGATTCACACGAAAAAACACAAAATGAATCATTTTTTAATTCATTAAGATATTTGTTATTCATGTGTATGCAAAAAATATGTATGCGCTTCTCATTTCTACAAAACTTGTGACCATTACATGCAATTTTTCAAGCGATTTTTTTTCTTTTTGTAAATATAGCTTGTTTAGCCTGTTCTGCTGTTCAGCCTGTATCAAACATCAAATATCAAATTCCACATGGAAAAAAAGGTGATAAATATCTTAATGTAAAGAAATATCGAAATATTTCGTGTTTTTGTGTGAATTTAGTTTGCTTAAACAGCATGTATCAAATTGATACAAAATAACTTTTGTTTCAAATTGGAAGAGACGGATGCGGGTTGCGCCTCGTCCAATTATCATCTCGCAAAGCATTGAAACAAATTAGAAAAAAAAAGGTTTTTCATATGTATGTCATTACAGCGGCTAATAAGCAGCGAATCGTTCGTGCGAGCATATCAGGGATCGTCTGCGCCGCGTCAAGGTGCAGTCACGGAAAAATGTAAAGCGCGCGACGTCGTCCGCATGACGTTGTGACGGATAAATATCGGCTTAGGCCTCAAACGCAGTGTGATATACTCATTTCGCTCGTTCGCGCCGCTAATTAGTTTCAAGAGCGATGATTATCGCCCACCGCCACATGCCCCTAAATGCGTTAGGGCCCGGGCCCCGATAAGGCCCTTCCGGGGATTCGAAAAAAACACACGTGTCCCGTGCTCTTTACACTCTTGAGGAACGACAATTTCAACACTGACTCCCGCCCCGGTTCGCATTTTTCGTAACCGAAACTCATGTTATATTGGCTCTGGAAACTTTAATTCTAAAGTTACACCGAGAAAAGTACAGTGTTTCCGAATGTAAAAATACGAGTTTGTCAACTTTGGAAATTGAATAAAGTTATTTTTTGTGATGGGAGTAAGATTTTGGTGAGTGATTTTGTAAAAAAGGGAATTGGGAAAACTTTTTTTTTTGGTTTTATGAATTTATTATTGTATGAGCGAAAAAAAAAGAAAAAAAAGAAGGAAGTAATTGATTCAAAATAAGAAAAATGATAAGAGGTGTACACTGAGAAAAAGATATACTTGTTAATAAGTGCGCATCTTTAATGTTAAGATATCGTATATTTGTCTATGGCGAAAGCGATATCTAGTTACGTGAAAGATATTCTTGTTTTCAAAGACATCTCTGATTTATGTAGGACAAAAATCGGTATAATAACAGTTAAGATATCGCTCTCTCATCTGAATACTTTGATACCAACATGGCATCTTCGATTTATTCAGGACTGGTAGGACAAAAATCGGTATTTTTATAGCTAAGATATCGCTTCTTCATCTGAATCTTCCGCTTCCTTATTTAAAATTGTCCGAAGTTCACGCAAATATATGTAGTGTAACTAAAACTCATTACGAATTTGAAGCTATTATACATATAATTCCGATAAGTAGGTGAAAATGTGACAGAATAGTATTAGACATCACACCACCCTGCTGAAAA
>JAPYZL010056213.1:0-15225 GCA_030522825.1 Platygaster orseoliae | reverse complement strand
TCACCATAAACGTCAAGTCGGCAACGCAAAACCATATGGGTTAGTGTGAAAAATTGTAGGCAAGCCGCGGAGCGGCTTGCCCACAATTCTCCGCACTAGCCTATATGGCTCTGCGCCGCCAACTTGACGATACTCAACTTGTTGTGAAATATACTATTAAATTTGAGATACTATAGCATCAAATTCTATAAATTTATCGAGCAATTTAAACAAATTCTAAAAACCCATGAAATACTTAATATCTGTTTTGTTATGATTTCCTCAAAAAACTATAGACATATTAAAATTGTGTAGTTCCTCATTTCCTAGATCATCAAATTCTAGAAATCCATAATAATACCAACACGGAAAGAAACCTTTTGTTGCTGGAACCAAATATTTGATTCCGTGAAAGATATATGAAAAATACCATAAGTTTTAGAAAAAAAGAAACCAAAACCTCAGTGACTCGAAACTAGGGATGGGCGGTAGTCTTGAAAGTATCGATAAAACAGTATCGGTACTTTTTTCCTAGATTTATCGATACATCAAGTATCGTTCTTCTGCAATATCACTAGAAAACTATCGATACTTATGTTACAAGTATCGATAATCGCGATATCGGTATCAATATCAGTATTATATCGGTATCGTAGCCGACCATAAAATCGATACATCAAGTATCGTCCTTCTGCAATATCGCTAGAAAACTATCGATATTTCTGTTACAAGTATCGATAAACGCGATATCGGTATCAATATCACCCATCCCTACTCGAAACTCACGAAAATCGAATTCCATTGCATTCAATATATACTAAAATCAGAAACTTGCTACTCTGGACTCCAAAAATTGTATAACTTGAAAATCCTGATATATTATAAATTACAAACCCCTCCCCCCAACAAAATTTTTTTTCGCCTACGTCCGTATGCGAAATCGATTTTAACCCGATCGTAACATGTGTTTCCAGATTTCCAAGCGAAGTCCGGATAAGCATGGACCCGAAACAACCTCCCAAGTGCAAAGGGAACAAACGAAAAAATGACAAACTCGAGACGCCTAAGACGACAAAAATCAAAAATAGCGCCCAAAGAAAATTCTCGAAAGCCGATATCAACCAAAACCTGTTCGAAGTCCCGTTCGATGGCATGGACGCACAACTTCAAGATTCGACCTATCCTTTTCTGCGCATTAACGTAGACGTCCCCAAAGCTCATCATCAAAACCAGCAAATGGCCGACGAGTTCAACCCTGATTACACAGCCGAAGACAAATACAGGGGCCTGACATCCTTAGAAGACCAGGGACCAATGTCTCGAACCGATTCCATGCTGGAATACGACTCGTTCCAGGAATACTCGGCGTCTCCTGGAAGCGCCATGTCCTCCCCGTTCCCGAGCGGACGGAGCTCCGTGACCCAAGACTCGGGTATACTCTCGGAAAGCCCGTACAGCGACGGAAGACCCAACTCGACTGGCAACAACAGCTTTTACAGTCCTGAAAATCGAGACTATCGCCACCAACTATCTTACAACTGGAGCTTCCAAGAATCGCAGAGCTTGGAGTCGCTCCAATCGCGCTCTGGAAGATACTCATCCAACTTCGAGACCAACCTACTAGAAACGGACCAAACCAGTGCCTTCAGAAGTCTCGAGTCGCTGGGCGCCAATCAAGAGTATTACGAGGAACAAAAACTCGATCACATGATTCCCAAGCCGATGATCGGGGTCATGGGCATCAGTCAGAACGAGGAATGCTTCAAGAACCCGCAAATGGGAGGAGTCGCCATCGCTCTCGGCCACGGCAGCGTTCTGTACGAGTGCGCCAAGTACGAATTGCACGCAACCACGGCCTTGAAGAGACCAGATCGTGGCAACCCCTCAAGGATCAGTTTGGTGTTTTATCAGCATCGGAGGCTCAACTTTGGCAGCCATGGTCGGGGAGAGTGGGCGGAGAAAACCCGTCTCAGAAACGCGTCCAAGTCAGGGGCCAACGATCCAAGCGAGAGGCAGACAACGCTGCAACCTCAGGACAACGCGTACTTTGTTCCTATGAACATGGACTAAGATCGCCGGATCTTGGAGGGCGGCGCCAATTGATAAGTACCTGAGGATTTTCGGAGGTGACAATAGTTTGTCGAAGCACAAAGCTTTGCGTCCGGTGACTTCTTGGTGATTCTGTGAAATGTAGGGCTGGGAAAAGAACCGGTAAATATCGATATATATATATATATATATATCGATACTTTTAAAAATCGATAAGTATCGATAAATCTAATGAAATCTGACGAAAATAAAACATTTTTTAAAGTATTGATTTTTTTTACTAACTATTGTAAATAGTTCATCATTCTGTAAGCCTGTTACACTTTTTCATACTTTGAAAATTTTTACCTTGAAGATTCAGTAATGTCATTCAAACTTGCCGCTTTAGTAATATGGAGGGGAAAATTACCGATTTTATCAATAAATATCGATAACAATCGATAAATGTTCCCAAATAATCGATTCTTATCAATACTTTTTCTTACCGATATTCCCAGCCCTAGTGAAATGCATTGTCGTTTTTATCTGGTTTGGGAGGGGGGTAGACAGGAGATTGCACCACCTTCGATCCAGTAATTATTTGAGATCAGTGGATTGCACTGATATGAATATACAGTGGGTAGCTAATGTGAAGGGGGGGGGGGGGAGCGAAGAAAACAAGTTTCATCTATGATCCATATATGGTATACACAGAACATCATACATGAATTGGTGTACTTATACGAGCTCTATATATGACCCATATATAGCGAATTTTCGTATACGGGCAGTTTATGTATGGAGTGTTAACTACATATCGACTTATTCAGTTATATATGACCTATAAAGCATATATAGAAACCCATATATAACTGAATAACCCGATATGTAATTAACACTCCATATATAAACTGCTCATATATGAAAAGTAGCCATATATGGTCATATATAGAGCTCATATAAGTACACCAATTCATGATCTCCGGTCATTTTCCCGAAACGCCATTATTCCGAATGTATTATTTTCCGAATGGCTATTTTCTCGAAAGTATTTGTCCCTTAACGACAATTTTCCCGAAAGTATTATTTTCCGAATTTCGGTTGGAATTTCACTTTTATTTCCATTGTATACATTCATGAATTTTATAAGAGTCTTCAATAAAAAGAGTCGTGGTAAAAATTTGTAATTTAAAAATTGTAAATTTTATCTCAATTTTTAAATTTAAAAATTTAATTCAATAGTTCAAAATTTTTATTACAATATTAAAATTTAAAAATTGTAAATGTGTAACCATGGCATTTCTAGACATTAGGCTGATAGAAAAATTTCCCGTTCGAAAAAAAGACCTTTCGGGAAAACGGTTTTCGGGAAAATGACCGTTCGGGAAAAAGGCTGTTCGAGAAAAAGGATTCGGGAAAATGGTCGGCAACACCGATTCGTGTATGATGTTCTGTATATACCATATATGCATCATATATGGAACTTTTTTAACTATGGTTGTCACTTTCAGACAGCTTATATTTGTTATGATAATCGTTTTGTTTATTTATTCTAAAAATTTGACTTATTATGGGAAAAAATGGAAAAAGCTACAATATAAAATATGTTTTATATGTAAGTATTTTCTACATATGGAAATATGGAAATAATATTCGAAGTAAGTGCCAATTTACTTCGTTTTTTATAAATTGTTTTCAAAATTAATTCGTCCAAGGCAGCTAAATGCTATAGTATAGGCATTAGCTATCCAGTGTATATTCATGTCAGTGCGGAATTTCGAATTTTGTTGTTGTTTAAAAGAAAAGGATTTAATGATTTTTTAATGCCATTTTATTTTATTGATTTTTCGTATCAATTGGGTGAATTTTTGTGGGGAATCCGAATTCGATTGACGCGCTGGACGCGTAGTTGTTCCAGTCAAGTTGTAGAATGTTCGTAGACAAATGGGCCATGATTTTAATTAGAATTTTGCAAATACTTTTTTTAATAGTTACTGTTTTATAATTTAGGGTTAAATTTTTTTATTTTTACTGTTTCATTATTCTTGTGTTTTACTTGATTTATAGTTGTCACAAGAGCTTAGAATTTTCTTGAAAAAATCGAAATCTGGATTTGCAAGAGCATAAAATGTTATCTTAGAAAATTCTCTTTAAAATAAATTGTTTTAAAGGAGTAATTAGGAATCGATTTTATAAATTTGACAAAGTGAAAAAAAGGTTAGATAGTTCATGAACATTTATGACAATTGAATAGATTATAGTTAATGATTTTAACAAATTTTAATTTAATTCAATGATAGTTTCAATAATTTTAATAATTTTAATTTATTTAATATATTCTTTAAGCTCAAAAAACAGTTTTTAATGAAATGTTTTCATTGAAACATTTAGAATAATTCATGCAATATTTTGGAAAATTGATGATTTAAACGAAAAAGTTATAAGGCCTTCGATTAATCTCTTAGAACCTTCAAAATTATTGAAATCCTCAAAATTTGTGGTATTGAAAAAAGCAGATAAAAAACTTTCATTTACATTTCTGAAATTCCACAGTTAAGGAAAATTTTACAAAATAATTTTTACAAGGGAAAGTTGTAATTTATTATAAAAGTTGAAATGTTTGCGATAGAGACAAGTTGTAATAAAAAACATTGACCAACGTCAAAAAAAAAAGATGTATTCAAAACTCAGGAACTTTATCTGTATTTTTAGTCTTTTTCGATTATTATTAGAATTTATTAGTGATATTTTTTCTAGCTGTAATTAATTGAAAAATAAATAATTAATTTAAATAATAATTCGTTATAATTACTTACATCTTGAGAGAAAAATGTATAGTAAAAATCTGTACTAAACTTCTAGAATTTTTAAATGCACAACTTTTACGAACATTCCATAAAAGAACATTTATCAACTTACATGTTGTTTTCAATTGTTTATTCGTTAATTTCTCCGTATTTTTCAGATATTACGAATTTTTTTGTTAGAAAGTCAAATAAGGTTATAAATGAAAAAATTTTGTGGAGTTGTAAGACTCAAATATGCAAAATTTTGAAGGGTTAGATTCATATTTCTGAGTTTGGAGATTATAAAAACAAAAGTACATTTTTCAGTTTACACATTGCTTTTTAATAGTTTATTCGTTAATTTCTCTATACTTTTATATATTAGACACATTTTTATGGAAAATTAAATAAAGTTATAAACGAAAAAATTTGTTGGAATTGTAGGATTCAAATATGCAAAACTTAAAGGGTTTAATTTACATTTTTGATTTCAGAGATTATAAAAATTCAAACGTTGTAACACGAAAATCAGAGTTTTTCATACATAAGAGCTTGAAAAATCTAAAATTTATCGATTTCGAAATTTTTTAGTTCTAATTTTAAAAATTTGCGATCATGGGACAGAAAATTTTTTACCCATTCAAATTTTCGAATTTCGATCGCGAAATCTAACTTTCAGGATTTTCATGCAATGTACAAATAATTGTAATTTGTGTGGTAATGGAACTCAATTTTTTCAATTTCGTTCATTTTTTAGAATTTAAAAAGAATCTCATTTTATTTTAATGCTCAATGATTCCAAACTTCGAATACGGAATACAATATGTAATCAAAATTCCATATTGATTTACCCACTAAAAACATCTAATTCTTACTTAAATAACTCTTTTTCTTAAAAAACATTTGTTCGTATAAAAACAGACCAATCCCCAAACTCGAAAAACTAAAAAAAAAACTTTAGTAAATTAGTCTCAACAAAAACAACGACAAAATTCTCGATTTCGCCCACAACCCATCATTTCACTTTTTCTTTCAATAAAAAAAATTTAAGTGCAGCAATACAAATCAGATATCGAAAAGTGAGCGATTATTGCGTAGGTGGATAGCGCATCGAGGCTATATCTACGGGGCTACTCGGATATGGGCACAATATTCCGTCATTCCAATAAACTGCATTTTTGTATTCCTAGCGTTCGAGCGTCTCAGTGATATTTGAAGCCAAATAACTCGCAATAAAAAAAGTCGTCTCGAACATTTCCACGAGTAGCCCTCTCAATTTCGATTTACTTGAGAACATTATTTCGCTAATCATTATTCGCATTTTGGAATAGGGTTGTTTATACTTTCTTTCTTTTTACATTGCGTCTGCGTTTTTTCGGAGACATGGATTTGTTTTTTATTTACGAGTGCATGGCAAATACTCAAATGATATTTATGAAAAATCATGACAACCGTGACAAATCCACAAATGCGTTCTTTTTTTTTCACGTGATCCTCCAACTTTCGTTCTCGTTCAGCTCGAAGAATTGCGAACGTGTTCGTTTACCATTGTTCGCAATGCGTGAACAATTCTTTCGATTTTCTGAACGAAACGTAGAGTCGACGCGTCGATTTTTGAATCGGTAATTATCGCTGCCAATTGACGTTGGAACGCGAGAAAATGCCAGTTTGAAGGTCTATTCTATATGGTCGAAGGATAAAATCGTGTTTCATGTGAACTTCGTGTTGGTAGCACTGTGTAACGGACTTTGCGCTGAAAAATTTATTATTTAAAAATAATGGTTTTTTTGTTTGAGGAAGCGAGAGACGATGACAAAAGTCGTTATCGGGTTTGATTAATTCGCGCTCTACAAGCCATTGTAAATAATATTAAATTGCACGATGATGTTTTCACGAATAATTTTGTCATGGTCTCTGAGTTTTTCATGACGCATTCGAGATGAACACGGCATGAGAATGATCTCAAGTTGATTAATCGATTTTAACATAGGTTTTAGTCCTTGTGAAACGCGTATTTATTTGTATGCACTTTTTTTCATATGTATGTTTGAATAAACCTTTTTTTTGAGTACAAATCCTTTTTTTTCTCTTTGACGTGATTCGAGGAATCGATAGAAAGAATGTTTTTTGTTTATCAAATTGATTTGGGCACGAGAATGTGTTGAATTAGCGAAAAAGAAATTTAAACAGTGATTTGATTGGTTTTTCAAAGTTACTGGCAACTTTCATCAGGGGTGTGGCAGAAAAAAATTTTTTTCGAAATTTTCAAGTTTTTCACTTTTTGAATTTTTATTTATATTATAATACTTAAGGTATGCGATTCAATTGTCATGATTTGCAGGTTTTTTGAACACTGTATTTTTTTGCGTTTGAGATGACTATGTTACAAAATTTGAAGGAATTTAAATTTTTATTACTTTTTTTTAAAACCAATATTTGAAGTACTAAGTTATTTTATCAAGTTAATCAGAAATGCTACAAATACGAAAAAATTCATATTTATTAATTACAAAAATTTCTGGAGAGGTTTAAACTTCTAGAACCACAAATTTTTGATAATTTTTAAAATTAAATAAAATTCTCAAAAAATTTTTTAGTCTTTCCCTATACCTACACCCCTGTCGTAAAAAAATACTTCAAAAGAAGGGAAGAAATAACGTATCTTCTTAACATTTCAAAATTTTTTGCAATTTTCCTAAACCCTTCAAGGTTCTAACAGCCAAAGCACATCTAACAAGATTTTTTGAATTCGTCATCATGTTAGAATTGAAAAAAGTTGACTTTTTAAAACCATGTGTCATTGAATTTTTTTGTACATACTAAAAGAACGTTAAGTCTTTATTTGTGTATCCCCAACACGTCTACTATTATATATATATATATATATATATATATATACATATGTATGAAATTTTTTTTTTAGTGTGTACGTGCCTGGAAGAGTTGAAATTTTTATTTATTTATTTGCTCCAGCTGTTTGATTTCGAGTAAACGAAGGATTTAGGTGAATTTAGCATGATTTTCTAGACGATTGTAATCGGTCATATTTAGCGTAAAATTCATCATTAGAGATGTATTCGTAAATCCTGAGAAAGCCGCGAGGCTTGGGAGTATTATAAAAATCATTACTGACATTAATATATTATCATTCATTGCTATCACATACAGTAATTAGCGATGTAATCTAATTTAATTCATTATTTATTCATTAAGTTCGGAAGACGTGTTACATGCTTCATCGTTTATTTATTCAAAATTTATTTCGATAAGACAAGTTTGCAACGAATTTCGACTTTTTATGAATGGGCGAATTGAAAATGTTTTGCCATTATTCTGTACATCGAATTTTGGGTTTGGCACGAAAAAAAGGCGTTATGGTTTTTCCAGATATTTCTGAAAAAACATTATTTGGAAAATTGACGAATTGTTTATTTCGTGCAATAGTACAATACATTTTTTGAAATGAAACTTTTAAATGAAAATTTTTTCACTCCCTTTAAAAAATGTCTACCCAAAATCATAGCGCCGTTTTTCAACCTTTTTTCAAAACAAAGTACTTTTACGAAACCGAAAATCAAAACCAGCAATAGAACTCGCCATCGTTTTGAGTCTTACTTTTCCTTTTTCACTTATTCTCAAACCAACGTAAATTTTCCATATAGTACGTTAATTCTAAGCTGAATCAAAAAGTATTGGCTTCCATTTGTGGCATTTTTTGAAAAACCGAAGTGAAATCAAATTTTGATATTTATCGAGACGATGCCAAAATAGTTTTATATATAATAAATTAGAAAGTATACACTTGAGTGAATAAGAATTTTTTTCCATATATACGAATGAAAAAATTTAAGCTTAAGAAAAAGATGCCATTTTACGAAAGAAAATTGTCCGCCTTATGATGATAACAATAGATGAAGGAAAAATAAAAAAAAATGGAAAACATCCGTAGTTTAATCATAGGAATAATAATAAAAAGCGATCACAAAAAATGTCGCAGTGTCCAATCGTATGCCCGGGGCGCAGAAAATCACGAGGCACCGCCAGTTTTTCCAGTCTCGCAATTTTCCGCCTTTTCGGCGTTTCACGACCTTTCCCTAAAGTCCAAAAAACAGGGCATGCATATTACAAAGTAATACAAATAACGCGAGTATACGTGTGTACATATATTTTTTCATAAACAAGACAAAGTGAATTTTTGAATAATAATGATTGCCATTCATGTATAAAAATCATGGTTTTTCTCTTGATTTCCACGAATCAATATTGTCATCGTCGAAACGTTGATATAAAGTTGAAAAATTCGTCGCGACTGTGTCGCGGTGTATTTTCGACGTCTTGAACGAGAAAAAAAGAAAATTTTGTATCGAGTAAAAACCGAGCGAAGCAATGGGGACAAAATAATTTTAAAGATGTGTAGAAACTTTATGGAAAATCGAAAAGTCAGGAATCATTGATGAATCAAAGACGTATATCTGGTTGGGGAGAGTGGAAAATTAAACAAAAGTGTACGGTGATGATGAGCATTGTTAGAATACCTAGAGTATGATAGCGTGTAATGAACGAATTCGTACGTTAATTATTAAAGAATACGTAAATAAGTCAGGTGTAATTGTCCTTTGTGAATATACATAAGAGAGAATTGAAAATACAAGAAACTTTTATGAATATATGAGTGGTATCTTCTATTCTTCGTCCTTTCCTGTGTGCAACCATTTGATTTTGAAAGCTGACATTGCAGTTATTTTACGAGTGATTATTTTTAAATTTTTTAATTATTTTCATTTGTTTCATTTACTCATTTTAAATGAAAAAAATTTTTTTGCAAAAATTTAGGGAAACCACGTTTTGGATGTCACTAAAATTGCTGTCTTCGTTAACGAAAAAATCGTGTTATTTAATATGGCTTAGAGTTTTTGTTTGCAACTATTTTAAGTGATTATTTTTAGATTTTGAAATTATTTTTATTTGTTTCATTCACTCATTTTGAAATTAAAAAAATTCTTTTACAAAAATGCAGGAAAACCACGTTTTTGTTACTAAATTTGCTTTCTTCGTTGAGGAAAAATTCGCTTTGTTTAGTAGGGTTTGGAGTTTTTAGATTGTAATTATTTTGCAAGTAATTATTTTTACATTTATAAATTTTTTTTTTTTCATTGCCTTATTTTTGAATCAGTAAAATTCTTTTGAAAAAATGCAGGGAGTTTTTGATGTCACTAAATTTGCCGTCTTCGTTAACGAAAAAGTCGTGTTTTTTTATATGGTTTAGAGTTTTTTGATTGTAATTATTTCACGTAACTATTTTTAGATTTTTAAATTGTTTTTATTTGTTTCATTTACTCATTTCTAAATTGAAAAAGTTCTTTCAAAAAAATGCAAAGAAATTTCATTAAATTATTTTTCAATTGGTAAAATTCTTTTGGAAAAATGCAAGGAAACCACGTTTTTGAAGTCACTGAAGTTGCTGTCTTCATTGAGAAAACGGCGTTTTTGTTGAATTTAGTTTGGAGATTTTAGATTGTAATTATTGTACCATTGATTATTTTTTCATTTTAAAATTGTTTTTATTTGTTTTATTTAATTATTTTTTAATCAATAAAATTCCTTTGGAAAAATGCAAGAAAACCACGTTTTTTATGTCTCTGAGTCTTCGTTGAAGAAAAAGTCGTGTTTGTTGAATAGTTTTTGGAGTTTTTAGATTGTAATTATTTTTAAATTTTTCAATTGTTTTTATTCATTTAATTACCTTTTTTTAATCAATAAAATTTTGTTAGAAAAATGCAGCGAAACCACGTTTTTGATGTCACTGAATTTGAATTTTTTGTTGAATTTGGTTTGGAGTTTTTTGATTGTAATTATTTTACGTGATTATTTTTAAATTGTTTTTATTTGTTTTATTTACTCATTTTTAAATTTTAAATATTCTTTTGAAAAAATGCAGGGAAACCACGTTATTGATGTTACTGAATTTGCTGTCTTCGTTGAGGAAAAAGTCGTTTTTGTTAAATTTGGTTTGGAGTTTTTAGATTGTAATTATTATACCAGTGATTATTTTTCAAAAATGCAGGAAAACCACGTTTTTTCTGTCACTGAGTCTTCGTTGAGGAAAAAGTCGGATTTTTTGAATAGGGTTTGGAGTTTTTAGAGACTAATTATTTCACTAGTAATTGTTTTTACTTTTTTAAATTGTTTTATTTACTTATTTTCTAATCAATAAAATTCTTTTGGAAAAATGCAGGAAATGCAGGTTTTTGATGTCACGGAATTTGCTGTCTTCTTTGAAGAAAGTCGTTTTTGTTGAATTCGGTTTGGAGTTTTGGGACGACGTTGCAGATGGGTAAAGTTTTTGATTATTTCAGTGTGGATTTTGTATGTGGAAAACTGCTATTTTCGACATTTTCATATATGTCTTAGTAAAACCTGTAGCAAGGAAATAGTTTTAATTTTTGTTTGTTTGTAGAGTTTATAAAAAAAGAGATTTTTGAAGATTTAAGTCTTGGCGTCGTTTTTTATCGTTCTAAAAATGGCATTTTCAGGAGAGATTTTTGAGGATTTAAGTTTTGGCGTCGTTTTTTATCATTCTAAAAATGACATTTTGCTTGGAGAGATGGAAAAAGTGTAATTGGATAAATAGGATTTTTAAATTACGATATTTGAATTGATTGATGACAATTCGTTGAAAAAAAAAAAAACTAAAATTGAATGATTTAAATGATTCATTTTCAGTCTTGATTTTACTCAAACATTTTATTTTGAGTTTTAATAATGCCTAAACTTACATAACTTGAAAATTGTTGAGGTTCTATTCTCAATCTCAGAATTTTAAATAAAAATCGACAACTTTTGGCTTCGCAAATTTTTAGGAATTTTATACCCAAACTCACAAAATCCAATTATGCGAACATTGGGAAGTAAAACATAACTTTTTAAATAAATAGTTATTCCTTCTTGGAAACTCTTTAAGCCAGTTTGTAAGGTATAATCGTAAAATATTACATGGCATATTCTAGAAAAATTGATAAATTTTTGTCATACTTGACAGATCATGAAAAAAACAAGATGGAAAAACCTTTCCTTCACTGATTTCACTTTCTGTTTTGAGATTACAAAATTGTTATAAGTTTTCTTGTAGGTATAAAAAAGCTTACGTTATCGAAAATTAAACGTAAAATGCTTTTTTATAATTTCATTGATTAAACTGATATTTGAGTCGAATATAACTTGTAAGTGAAAAAAGAATTTTCAGTCTATCATACCACGTATAAAAACAATTTTAAGTTAATCAAGAAAAAAATTTCTAAGATGTCGCTGAAAATACAATATGATTTTATATTTTTTGGAAAAAATATTCAGTTTTAGTGTATCTACTGCTATTTTTTTAGTTTCTAAAAATTTCCAACGTTAATTGTTCAGAAACACAGAGATTTGAGTAACAAATTTAAATCTAAGAATTTTTATTATTTTAAGTTTAACTGATTATCAAACTTGGAAAAATCATATTTTATAATGTTTGAAAAAAAAACTTTATTTGCCGATTTGTGGGATAAGTTATAGCTATTTTTGCCTGAGTGTAGCATAAAAAAATATTTTCAATGCGAATACGATGTAAATTCAACTGAATTCCGAAATAAATACAGAAAATTCGATATCTACCAATGAAAATTAGAGGCTCATGACTAAAAACTTATAAACAAAAAAGTATTCTGAAAATAAAAAAAATTTATTTGCAATACTTTTGAAATTTCCAGATCCTGAACATTTTTATAATATTCAGGTATATGTTCATAAAAATTTCATCTGGTCGTTGAGAATTTTTTTGAATGCAAAATTTATTTGGAAAATCGATATTTATTTTATTCTCCTAATTATTTATCTCTTTGTGAAAAGCACTGCTAAAATAAATTTTTTCGAGCTTATTTTTATGATGCTGATGATTCGAAAAAATGTTTAATGAAGTATTACTTTAAAAACGTAGAAATATGTAAACCGTTTACATTTTTTCAGAATACTTCTCAAACTTGTCAAATTTAGTTATTATAAAATAATCTAACAAATGAGGTAATTTTTCAGTCAATAATAATAATAGTTATACAAAATTTTAAAATATATAATACATCTAAACTATATACAAATTGATAAAATCCATATATAAATATATTCTATTCAATGATTCATTGAAATTAATTGAATATTCAATTTATATATTTTTATTTTCTAATAAATTTGTATGCTATATAAACTATAAAAATAAAATAGTTTATTATATCAGGACTCAAAATCCTGAATTTGATTGTTGCTGAAAGTTTCAGATTCTAGATTTTGACTCTAGACTTCGCCAAGTTCCTCGTTTCATGATTTTTTTCAATTTTCAAATAAATCATTTGCAAAATGAAACAAGTAATAAAAATTTCTGGATTTCTAAATGCGTACGTTCACTTAATTTTTGTATATCAATAATTTGCTATAGCCAATCTTAGAAGTCATTTTCTAATTTGAATATGTAAGCTTTTGCAACTCTAGTCATCTATTATCTCTAAATGAAAAAACATAAAGACTTTATTATTAATAAGGCGTTTGTCTTATAAAAAAATTTAAAACATCTCACTGCAAATTTTATCCAACCTTATCAATTTTCAATGTACACAGTCTGTCGTGTCCAAGCCATCTCAATTCGTTAATAAAAATCTTGAAAAACTTAAGTTTTCAATTTTTCCTTTGCTACTGCATTTCGACAAAATCTCCAGACGTAAATACAATGATAAAAATTCACGCAACGGTTGCATTTCTGGAAATAAGCAGAGAAATATTTGCACACTCAAAATGAAACTAGTTTGTATTAGCCAAATATGCGAAAATTATCAACAAAGTTCACGCTGGAAAACTGCATTAAATTGTACCAACAACCGAATATTCCAATGCAAGTTCACTTTTCACACGTTCAACATGAAATATGAACGTCTACAAACATAAACAAGTCCAAGATAAAGATTAGGAAATTCGATAAAATGAAAGTTTCCAATCGTCACTAAAGCGACGAAAAAAACGCAGAATCATCTTCCGAATACGGATATTTCAGAATATAAATGGCACGATAAAGCAACTCTGCGACAAAAAGAATTCAGTTTTTTGTGTAAACGGAGGCTGATGAAGAATTAAAGTGAGTAAACTAAAAGATGACCATCTACTCTAGAACATACTCTATCATGAGGATTAACAATTTTTCGATATTTTTACGTAGATTCAATCATGGGGATAAGTTCAAAGACGATACTATTTATCCTCAGTGCTGCCTTAGCCACGTTATTCATTGAATCGAATGCGAGGAGTGTTGTAAGTCATATTCAAAAACGTACCACTGACTTCAAGAACCACCAAAATTTTCCCCAACTTCTTATTGTATTTTTAGACCGAAATAACCGTCAGAGGCAGCATTCATGGACGAGGCAAGCAAGTGAATTCGGATGAATTGAAAATCAATGCGAAAAGAGAGGGAAACGGCGAAATAAGTAAAGCTAAAGCAACTAAAGACGGACATCAAATTAAAACCGGTGAGATCAATGCCAGTGGTGAACTTAAATTCCGGAGGCGATCGTATAATGCTCAACTTACCCCTAATCCGGGAAGTTCCTCAAGTAGCAGCAGTGACAGCTGCATTATTGAACCTGGCAGTAGCAGTTCCGCAGCGTCATCCGCAGAATCAATAGAAGGAAGTTCTGCAGCGTCGTCAGCAGAATCGATAGAGGGAAGTTCAGCAGCCTCATCTGCAGGATCGATTGAAGGAAGTTCAGCTGCATCTTCTGCAGAATCTATTGAAGGAAGTTCAGCAGCCTCATCTGCAGGATCTTCAGCAGCTTCATCCGCAGGATCTATTGAAGGAAGTTCAGCAGCGTCATCTGCAGGATCTATTGAAGGTAGCTCTGCTGCATCTTCTGCAGGATCTATTGAAGGAAGTTCAGCAGCCTCATCTGCAGGATCTTCGGCAGCGTCATCCGCAGGATCTATTGAAGGTAGCTCTGCTGCATCTTCTGCAGGTTCAATAGAAGGAAGTTCTGAAGCATCTTCAGCAGGTTCTATAGAAGGAAGTTCCGAGGCATCTTCAGCAGGCTCAATAGAAGGAAGTTCAGCAGCCTCATCTGCAGGATCTTCAGCAGCGTCATCCGCAGGATCTATTGAAGGAAGTTCAGCAGCGTCATCTGCAGGTTCCATCGAAGGAAGTTCAGCGGCCTCATCTACAGGATCTTCAGCGGCTTCATCTGCAGGATCTATTGAAGGAAGCTCAGCAGCCTCATCTGCAGGATCTTCAGCGGCTTCATCTGCAGGATCTATTGAAGGAAGCTCAGCAGCCTCATCTGCAGGATCTTCAGCCGCGTCATCTGCAGGATCGATTGAAGGAAGTTCAGCTGCATCTTCTGCAGGATCTATTGAAGGAAGTTCA
>JAPYZL010056204.1:0-17884 GCA_030522825.1 Platygaster orseoliae | reverse complement strand
ACTTAAATAACTTTTTGAATTTTGAGTTTTGTAAAAAGTGGTAAAGGAAAAATCGTCTTAGAATTTTATAAGGAATCTATGGTTTTCGGTATTTGCGGAGACTCTGAAACACCCTGTATAATATCTTAAATCTTCGAAAGCTGGTGGATAAAAAAATAACTAGAAACAACAAATCTTACGTACTCACATGAAATTTTTCACCTGATAATAACAAAACAATTCATTGATATCAAGCAAAATGTGAAAAAGAATGAAAAATGTACTTTTCTCTGATTTGTTGAATATGTTTGCAACTTATTCGAAATTGGGGTCAGATTCGTTTCCATATTTGGAAATATATTCAGCCCTCAAATCATTACATATTTGAAAAATTGATGAACATTGTTACAAAAAAAAAAGAATAAAAAAATCGTGCAACATACAGAAGTTGAATTCGTATTGAATCAAATCCTTAACCAGGGTGACACACCAGCTGTTGAAAAAAAAAAAAAAACAAAAAAAATTAACAAACAGATTCAAGAAAACAAACCACTGAAACGTTTTTTGCAGGTATCAGAAAATTTCGTAAAAATGTCATCTGGTTCTGGAACAATAAAATGAAAATTCACTAAACATTTTTATCTAAATCATAGTAACATTTTTATTGTACTAAACTAATTTTTAGGTGGTTCAAAAGTCGTTCACATATGACTTGACAACATCAATAAAAGTAATATGGGAATTACTTTTTAATAACAAATTAAAAAACGAAATTTTCTATGGATTTTTCACTAGATCGTAGGATCTGTTAAAAAAAGAGAAAAAATCTCATTTTATTTTTGTACATTTATATATATTTTCTAGTCAGACTCACGGTTTTTCTTGATTTGTTTGGTAAAATATGTCACCCCATGAAAAAATCTCGAAACATGAGACAAAATAAATCCAAGCTTCATAAAAGCACATTGTCAAAGTTTTTTCACTCCACAGGCGCGAAAAACGTTGTTTTTGAGCCTGTGTCCGAAGTTAATTCACGTTTTTTACGCCCATGGTGTAAAAAGTGTTGCATGTACCTTGAGGTAAAAAAAAGCATATGATTGAGCTGAAAATGAAAAGAAAAATTGGCAAATGAAGCAATTCCGAAAGCCGATTTTCCGAAAAATATGTATGTAATGCAACAGATCGTCAAACAATTTTAATTTCGAGTCAGATTGAGACATTGGATGCTATGTTTCGCAAAAACTGCAGCTCTTCGCTTCTCCTTTTGAAGTCGTTAAAATCCTCTACAATTTTGAAAAAAATAGATCCCGAATTTGGTGAACGTCTACACAACGTGATAACAGTTTTGTTTTCTCAAACAAATTTTAAAAAAACTCAATATTATAACTACCTGTTTGGAGATTGTTTTTTTAGTATAATATATAATAAAACACCTTCCAAGAATATGAACATAACTCCTGTAAAAAACTGTTTAAAAAAAAATGTTAGAAATCATGAAGATTGAATTAAAAACATATTTTGCAATATTTAAATCATACCAAAATCGCAATATCAATAAACATATCAATTTTTGATGACCTCTATTGAGGCAGGTAATGGCAATAATTATGGGCAATCATCTTTGGTTGTAACACTTGCATTTAGACCATACTTTGGAAACATTCAATTTTACCAAGTTTTTCGAGACGTTTTGAAAAAGCAAAATCATATTTTCAAGAATTAAAAATTCAAAAGTATTTTGGTAAAAATAGAAGAAAAAAAAGAAAATTTCAATCTGCAAGATTCACATGTACCTAATTACGAAGCTCGTATCAGAATCGGAGAAAGAACTTGAAATTGCATGCGACTCAAGAGGAGTGTGTTCACATCGACTCTTTGGAGCAATTTTTCAAGATAACCATCTCAACAATCTCCAACACGTGCACGTATAATCAGATTAGAAACCTCGTTTATCATTAATTAAATTTTTGAATATTGCTTTATTCGATTGATTAATGCAAAGTGTAACGCAAAAGACAAAAATAAGAGCTGCATTAAGGCAGACTACACACCTAGAGTGTTCGGAAGATTTTGGAGGACTATCAATTTTTGTAGAAACGGATGGTTTCTCCGCATCCCGTACTAGAACAGTATCAAAAAATGGTTTGAGCGAAAAATTTCTTTTTTCTTCATAATATAGATAACGAATTTTACATGAAAAAAAAAACAGTTTACAAAAAAGTGAAACGAAATAGAAAAATGGCATCCTCTCAAAAATGAATTTTTTTTTTTTTGTATTATTAAGAAATTTCCGTTTGTTGGAATATGTATTTCACATGAAACTCGCAAATTAAAAAAATGCACATTTTTTGAATAAAAATAAAAAAAGAATCCAATTAAACGCTTCAATCCGAAAATTAAACGCTATTGCTTTGGGTAATTTCAGGACCCGTCTTGTAACACGGACCAAGGAGTCTAACACGTATGCGAGTCATTGGGCTTATGTGAAACCCACAGGCGTATTAAAAGAAATGATTGACCATCATAAAATTCCTGAAATAGCAACAAATCAGCTTTTATCACTTTCGATTTTTGGCTCTTAAAGTTACTCATAAATTACAACAATAAATCGAAAATTAAAAAAAACTACCAAACAAACATTTTTGAAAAGATGAAATTTTTCTCATCGTTGAAAACTTTTGTTTCAAATTCGGAGTTTCCACTAAAAATTCGAAAAAAGTTATCACCAATATTAAAAACCAAGAAAAATATAGTTAATGAAATAATAGTTAAGAAAAAATGAAAATTTGTTTGTAAATTAAATTCAAGTACCTCTCACTGTTCGCTCCTCATCAACATTTGCACAGTGTTCTTTTTTTAATTCCTCACGATCAAATATTGGTTTAGATCCCTCTCCTAATATGAACAATGATTTCGAAATAGTACATTTTAAAAATAAGTACAAAAAACTTACAAAACTCTTTGAAATTTTTTTCATAGTCAAGTAGATAAATAATTAAAATGATATTCACTTATAATCACAATATATCATAAGATCATACGAATTAATTTTTTTAAATGTCCAAAAACTCCAAGTTCCATTGTTATGAATTCTGCACTTAATTCTTCAGATGGTGCTAGGTTGTTCAGTTGATACCATCAGAAGAATGTTCTTTCATGCTACAAAATAAATATAGAAATATTTAATAAATAAATTATTGATTTAATTAAAAAAAAATGTCAATCAAATTCACGAATCATTATCAATATCGAAGAGAAAGACCTAAATAAATAAATAATCGATATTGGTATAATTTTCAGGGTGATCTTGAAAATCCGTCGACTGATAAATGTTATCTTTGGGTGATATAAAGTGGTTTCAGGATAAACTTTTATGGTGTTTGCTGTAGAAAAAACTCAAATGCAAACCACTTCAAAGTAAACATTCAATAATCTCGAATGTTTAAGAAAATTATGATTGCTGGAAAATAAGAATTTAAAATATACCATTTAGTTAATTCATCATTATAATACAAATAAAGCTGAAACCACGTGGAAAAAAATAGAATAAAATAATAATAATTTATCAGACAACTTCCAAAAATTGTTATCATCGTTCAAAGTCAAAGTTGGGGCGAAAATTCTTCATGAAAATATCTTCAGTAGGAAGTTTCTTCAAAGATGATCTTTTTTTTGTAGTTGTAGATGCGTAATTTTCTTCAGTGGTGTTAGAATTTTTGAAGATAAGAGTTTTTTGTATTGAAATCGAAATTTTAGAACTTATGTTAAATTAAAAGTAAATTTAATAATTTTAAGTTTAAAAATTCAATAAAATCAATTTTAAGTTGTTTTAGCATATTAAATAGTAAATATAGAAATGCTTAAAAAAAATGTTTGTAAAATATTTTTATAGCATAATTTTCTTTAAATTTCAGTAACTTACTGAGAATTTGGAAACAAAATGAATTTTTGCTTGTAATTTAACAACCAAATTAAACAAATCAAAAAGTCCAAAGTGAAGATCCTGATTTATCACTAAGTTATTATTATTTTTTTTTTTTTTTACAAATATTACAATCGTATTAGAATAATTAATGAAATTAACAAAAAAAATTATCATTGTTATTATATATTTTTATTTAACAAACTCAAAATATAATTATCAAAAGCGCTGAATTTTACAATTCTAAATAAATAAAACTTGGAAATTCGACAACAAAAATCATTTATTTATTAATATATTCCAAACTCAATAAAAATTACCTCTAATTTTGGATCTGTTGTTTTTTGATTTTCCAATTAAAAAATTCAAAAATCCCGCACGAATTTTCGATTCGTATAAATTTTCAAGATTTTCGAAAGCGTTACCAAAAATTTGTATTTTAAAATTACGCTAATTTTAAGTGTCTATTATTCTGAAAATTTATATGCGAAAGTTTTATAAAATAAATGTATTTATTTTATATTACGATTTATTTAAAAAAGAACGTTTGTTTTTAATAATTATGTTATATATTATTATTATAATTTTTAATATTTAAAAATAATAAATCATAATTTGCAGAAATTTTATTTAATAAAGTAAGTAATTATTTTCGTTCTTAATAATTAAATTATATATTATTATTATTATAATTTTTAATATTTAAAAACAATAAATGATGATTTACAGAAATTTTATTTAATAAAGAAAGTAATTATTTTTAAATTGAAAATTAGACATTACTTGTTTAAAAACTTTTTTTTTGTTGAATTTCAGAGTTTTGTGAGATAATTGTTATTCTCAACTTGAAATTATAGGATTTTTTGATTTTCCTTATTTTTAACCGAACAATTAAAAATTGCGAAATGAAATTATTCGAAAAATTTCAAATTTTTGAAAATATCTACTTTTCATTCAAAATTACTGTTCAAAACATGAAAAAGTCAATCCATCAACATGTTGAAAAAAATTAAAAAATTTTGTAAACTGAATTTTGAATTTTTATTTTCAAGTTGCAATAAGCAAAATTGGTTTTTCACTTCAAACCAAGAGTCAAGTGTAAAATAATTAGTAAAATGAGATTATATTTGTCTAATATTTATAACTAGCTGTCCCCTCCCGTTTCGCTACGCGAAATTGAATATTTGCAAATCAATAATTGAAAAATAATTACCATTTGTATTCCTAATGAGAGTAAATTCGATAAATAGTCTAGTGACTTTTCAATTTTCCCTTATTTATTAACATTGTATTTACGATATTTTCATTATTATTGTCTAAACTCCAAATATTATCTAACTAAATATAAACAATCTTTTTTTCAAATGGGTAATAACGGATAATAATGCTATAAGCAAAAAAATTTTGTCATATAATTTTATATCATAATCTTCTTGAAATTTCGGTAACTTACTGAGAATTTGGAAATAAAATGCATTTTTGCTTGTGATTGAACAACCAAAAAATTAAACCTAAAATTAATTAACAATTAAAATTAATTTAAAAATGCAAATAAAATAAAAAAATTTAATTTAATTTAACTTAATAAAAAATATAAATAATTTTTTATTAAAAATAAAAAATAAACAAATTAAAAAGTTCAAAGTGAAATCACGAAATTATAATCATGGAAACATTTTCATTAAGAAGTTTCTTCAAAGATGATTTTTTTTTGCAGTCGATGATTGTGGTGATAATTTTTTTCAGTGGTGGTAGAATTTTTTTTTCATCATTGAACAATTGTAAATTATTTTAAATTTATATTTATTATTAACATAATCACTTATCAATAATTAAAAGTTATAAATAGCACTTTAAAAAATCTTGAGGAAAATTTCGAAAGAATATGGTGAAATTTAGTGATCTTCAGATAAATTAAGTACGAGCGTAAAATTTAGTATTGACAAATTTTTGTTTGTTTGAAGTTTAAAAATGCAATAAAATAGTGAAAAGTAAGGAAAAATCTATTTTGAGTTTATAGTTTCCGGTTTTCTCTAAATTTCACTAACTTACTAAGAATTTGAGAATAAAATGTATTTTTTGCTTGTAATTGCACAACCAAAAAAATTTCAATGTCCAAAATAAAAACACTTTAAATTATAAAAAAATTAGTTACTGTACGAAATTACAAAAAAATTTCTTGGTTCGAAAATCTTATTTGAAAAAAATCTATTGACACATTTTTTTTTTTCATGTTCAAAATCAAATGCTATAATTTCATAATTAATGTGTAGATTAATAAGGTTTTAGGAAAAATTCGTAAAGTGCAATAGTTACAGAAAAAATTTATTTTCAAAAAAAAAGGAACTTCAAAAATTCATTTTTCTAAATGATAAAGAATTACGAAACTTTGAAAATTTGAATGCAAAACTATCAAAGCTTTTTTGATTGTCAGATAAAAAGTTTTTTTATCAATAATTGGTGCCACTGGACATTTGGAATGACGATCTTCGCTGATGAAATTTTATTACTATTTTTCCACTTTTTCTTAAATCACACTGATTCATTTATTTGTAAAAGTAACATACTTTGTAAAGCTATTATTATTAACTTGTTATATTCCAAAAAGTAAAAATATTTGGGTTGTTCATTGTAATCTACTATATTTATAATGCATTAAAACAGTTGTCTTGAAAAGTGTTATAAATATGATGATTGATTCCAAGAGTCTTGAATTTTCATTGCCAATCTTCAACAGCAGACGTTTTTTATCTTCACCAATTAATTTGCATCCAATTCAGCAAATTAATCGCTTTGTTTTCATTATTCAAGGTTTTTAAGTGATTTCTGTAATGTTGGTTTTAGTACAAAGTAAATACAAAATTAATATTTTGACAGTAGGAAAAATTGAAAATTAACAAAATTTTTAGGAATAAGAAACTGATTTTCAAAACACTTATGTTATGAAATTCAAAAAATTCACAACTTTAATCAGTAACACATGTTGCGTAGAAATCTTCATTGATGATCTTCAGTGATGACGGTTTCATTTAATTTAATGATCTTCATCATTAAAACCAAATTAGAAAAGTTTCTTCCTCACACTCGTATCCACATTTTCGATATTCAATTCAATTGTTTATTTACTTCGAGGCTTCAAATATTAAAAAAAATCATTAAAATTAACTCAAGTATAAAATCCATCTTACTTTCAGAGCTCCATCTGCACTTGAGTGCGATGCTCCAAATTATCAAAATCCTGTGTGAACAAAAATTAAATATGAAAAAAATCAGCTCCATCTTCAATTGTTGATATCGTATCTTCTTTGCGGTGTCTTCTGAAAATCTTGTTAAGCTCCGAAATATCTTTTTTCTCAAAAAACGTCAATTATTAATATAATCATACCTTCTCTTCTTAATAAACGAACATCTTCAGGGTTGAGAATATTTCTTTTTAATTCATTACTCGAGGTCTCTAAAGTTTCCGTTGATGTAGGAACGTTTTTTCTTTTGATGTTGACGACTATCCGATGGAGTTCTTGTTCGTCGATGTCCAGTTTCGTATTGTCTAAGCCACCGAAAAGAGTTCTGAAATCAGAATAATAAAAATACATGAATGTAATAATTTATTATAATATGTTATAAAAATTAATGTTGTTATATTTATTTTAAGTATTTAATTATTTTAAATATTATTTTATATTTTAAATATTTAATAATAATTATATTATTTAGTAATTGATTTATAATTATTATTTATTATAATAGTTATTGTTGTAATGATTGATTATAATATGAGGAGAAAGACGTAGTTCAACGTCAAAAAAAAAAAAATGGGAAAGAACTCGTAGCATGAAATTACTTTGCACTAGGAGTCCCTTCTTTTGAACTCGATGAGGATTGTTCTAAAGCTTTTTTTCTTTCTTGTTCCCTCAACATCGCTGCTCGTTTTTGTTCGTATTCTTCAATTTTCCTCCTCTTCAACCTTTCGTGTTCTTTTTCTCTCTCCCGCTCACGTCTCCACTCGCGTCTTTTCTCTTCAAGTTCTCTTCTGCGTTTCTCACTGAGATGGTATTCATCGTCTAAACTTGTAGAGCGACGGGAATTGTGGCGAGACGAACTACGCTCCATGTTCTTGGACAGACTGAAATTCAAGAATCATGATTCTGCAGGAATTCCCAACATTTATAAATAAAAGAAATTTAAAAAATTGTTACTGTTGATTCTAGTAGTTTAGGTAGTTAATTATCTATTTATATGAATGTGAATATCTGTACGTTACACCCTAATAACTTCAAAACTACTGCATGAAACGTCGTGAAATGAAATCGCCTACTCCATGATACAAATCAAAAAAGTCACAAGATTACTAAAAAGCACAAGATCACAAAAAGTCACAAAATCACACAGTATCACAAAAAAAACAAAAAATCATAAAATTTTACAGACATTCAAAATCGTAAAATCACAAAAAGTCACAACATTACAAAAAATCATAAGATCGCAAAAAGTTACAAAAAATGAAAGTAATAAAAATTCACAATCACATATAAAACTTGACAAAAAATCACAAAATCTTACTACATTATAGAAAGTTTTAATCTTCCCTAATATTTTTAGTTTTGTTTTTTAATAATTTTTCTTGTGCATTTGAGATTCTAAAAAGAATAATATATCAGAAGACTGACAAATGGATTTTATTTCAAATGTAGAAGAAATCATAAAATTCGATAAGATTTTATTTATATAGTAACAGATATTGCTATAAAAAAAAACAATCTTTAAAAATAAATTTGACAATTTATATTAAAAGAGAAATCGATAACATTTAATTTGTGAATTCAGACAAACACAATCTTATTGAAAATATTGATGAGATATTGGTACAAAATGGACATGCATAATATAAATATTCTTTTGGCCGTTATTACTCAATTTGAAAAAAAGATTGTTTATATTTAGTTAGATAATGTTTGGAGTTTAGACAATAATAATGAAAATATTGTAAATAGTGTTGATAAATAACGAAAAATTGAAAATCTAATAGACTATTTATCGAATTTACTCTCATTAGAACAAATATTCAATTTCGCGTAGCGAAGCGAGAGGGGACAGCTAGTTATAAATATTAGACAAATATAATCTCATTCTACTAATTATTTTACACTTGACTCTAGGTTTTAAATGAAAAACCAATCTCGCTTATTGCAACTTTAAAACAAAAATTCAAAATTCAGTTTACAAAATTCTTGAATTTTTTTCAATATGTTGATGGTTGACTTTTTCATATTTTTAACAGTAATCTTGAATAAAAAGTAGATATTTTAAAAAATTTGAAATTTGTCAAATAGTTTTATTTTGAAATTTTTCATTCTTCATTATAAAATATTAAAAATCTAAAAATCCTATAATTTCAAGTTGAAAATAACAATTGTCTCACAAAACTCTGAAATTCAACAGAACAAAAGTTTTTAAACAAGTAATGTCTAATTTTTGATTTAAAATAGTTACTTTCTTTGTTAAATAAAATGTCTGAAAATTATAATTATAATACATAATATAATCATTAAAAATAAACGTTCTTTCTTAAAAAATTATAATAAAAAATAATTACATTTATTCCATATAGACTTTCGTGTTTGAATTTTCAGAATAAAAGACACTTAAAATTAGTGTAATTTTAAAATACAAATTTTTGGTAGCGCTTTCGAAAATCTTGAAAATTTATAAGAATAAAAAATTCGTGCAGGATTTCTGAATTTTTAATTGGAAAATCAATAAACAACAGTTCCAAAATTTGAGGTAATTTTTATTTAGTTTAGAATGTATTGAATTACTTAATAAATAATTTTTGTATCAGTATTAAAAAATGTAGCACTATTGATAATTATATTTTGAGTTTTTAAAATAAAAATATGTAATAACAATAATAATTATTGTTTGTTAATTTCATTAACTATTCAAATACGATTGCTATATTTGTGAAAAAAACAAAAATAATAACTTAATGATAAATCAGGATATTTTTATTTTCACACTTTGCAGTTTAAAAACAACAACAAAAAAAACCCAAGAATTGAAATCTCAACTAATTTTACACAATTGCTTAGAATACAAAAATTTCGACATATTAACTAATTTTTTCGATTCTTGAATACGTAATTGTTGAAATTTATTTTCGTTAAAGATATCGAGTTGTAGGAAATTATCAGACAAATCAAAGAGTTTGAAAACCAAAAAATTTTTTCAAATTTCAGGATGTATACAACTTTGTAAGAAAAGAACTGTTTTTATCTCTATGAATATTTTATGAAGCAAGTGTTGAAAAAAATGAGGTTATGGTTATCAAAGAATTTCATTTGTGGAATTTTTTTTTTTGTTTGGCGATAATTTTATTCCGTAATCTTAAATTTCGAGTCTTTTTTCGCAGCTTATAATTTAATTTGATAGATTAAACGAAATAGATACAAAAAAAAGGATGCTTTGTGTGCACGTGCAAAAAGTTGATGTTTTTGAACATAAGATATTTCTCAAGATAAAAAAATGGGTTAAATCTAGATACTTACAATGTGCGTTTAAACTGGTACGAAGATTATTCCGTTACATGATCCTGGGCTCGACGAATAACCGAAAAAATTGGTGTAAAAATGGACAAAATTGGAATATTGGGAATGATTGGGAAAAAAAAGCTTTCAGTACATATATAATTATATTGATTATATGCATATATATATAATAAAATGTACACGACACACACGACGCTGAAAGAGTGTGACAAGGTTGAAGAG
This sequence comes from Platygaster orseoliae, assembly GCA_030522825.1. NCBI lineage: Eukaryota > Metazoa > Arthropoda > Insecta > Hymenoptera > Platygastridae > Platygaster > Platygaster orseoliae. The sequence continues at coordinate 7,216 of JAPYZL010056204.1, read as the reverse complement.
AGAGAGAGAGAGAGAGACAGAGAAAGAGCGAGCGCGTCATCTCGGGCTTTCGGGTGACTTCGGGTGAATTCGGATGTGTTCGGATTGCATATAATTGCAATCGAAACATCTTCAATTTCATAATTTGTAAATTTGAACATACTATTAATACATTTTGTCCACTATTTTTTGTTGTAAATTTTCAGAAATTTCGATAAATCTTGAAATTTTCAAATTCCAAGCATTTTTCTAACTAATTGATAATTGATGCATTTTTTGAAGCGACTATATTGTTCGCAAAATGTTTTGAAAGCGACGAAATAAAATTTGTGAATTTTAGCAACCATTAAAGGTTATCAGTGATATTCATAAAAATGGGCAAATTTTTAACAAATATATCGAAATTTTATTCTTGCGCCATCTCCGAAATATTCGAATGTCTGACAAATTTTCGAATTTACCTTATCCAATTATAATTCTACAATTTTGAGAATTGCCTGTATATTTGAATTTCACAAAATTTCGTGAATTTTCAGAATGTAGGTCTTCTTGTAAATTTTCAAAATTATGAGAATTGAGAAGTTGCATGGAAAAAAATCAAATTTAGCGACATGTCAGTTATTTCAAAATTAATTAAATTAAAAAAATCAATTCGTAAGTTTCTGTTTCTTTAAAAACTCATTATTTTAGAAGATATGTGCATTTTTAATTTCGTATACATAGATATACTGAGCATGCAAATGACGTCATACAGTAGGAATGACGTCACTTGGTTTGACTTTTGACATCAATTTGTGAGATATGACAAAAAAAAATACGTATCTGATATTTTTTGATAAACTTAATGAATGTAACGATATCAGCAATAAAAAAAAATTGATGCAACTTGTCATGGGGTTCCTAGAGTGAGAAAAATTTTTGAAACTGCCTAGGGGCACGAAATTCCTATATTCGGCCCTGTGAATCTGGATATGTCGGTGTTAGTCGGGTTAGTAACACAAATCAGCTGTCACGTCTGACAACTAAGAGTTAAAAAATTTCTTTGTTCATTGACATCCAAGCAAAAAATCACGGTGAGATCCATTTTTGGAGCCAAATGATTAATGATAAGTAGTTTTTTTTAATTGTGAGAGTTATTTGTCATTACTGCTATGGAATTTTTTCAATAGATTTATTACTATAGCATTGTTATTTGCAGATTTTACGACTTAAACCACCATTTTCTTTTTTCAATTGTTATTAAACAATGTTTGATTCTTCGTACCTGCTAATATCCAATTTACTTTGTTACTAGTATGTGATTGTTATTTAAAATATTAATAATCTATCGTTAATTGACGTAAAGAACATTGTATTTCTTCTAATCAAACATCAAATTACGTTATTACAAAATATTCATGATTTTTAAAAAAAAAGCAAAATTTTTATAAAAATCATAAAAATGTTCTAAGACTTCATAAAATTTTTTTTATTTAAAATAAGAGACAGTTTAGTAACAAATTGTAAATTTTATTGTTATTTTTTTTTTCTAATGAATTTACTTTTTATAAGAAATTCACATTTTCGATTATGTACAATATTAGTGGTGTAGAAGTGGGGGGGGTCACCCCCCCCCCCGAAATTTCGTCATAAAGAAAATTATATATATATATACATATAATCCTATATATATAGATATATAAATTATGACCTTAACCCCCCCCCCTGAAAAAATTTTCAACTACACAATAAACTAAAATTTTAACTTTTTTTACTTAATCGAACATTTTATTAAGCAAAATATTAAAAAAAAAAAAATATTTGTTTAAGAATTTCTGCGAAAAATGCAATTTTATAGAGAAAATTTTTTTTATAAAGTTTTCATAAAGTTTTTATAAGAATCAAAATCACTAGAGTTTATTTAACGATGAATCAACACTTTTTCTTACATTTTCAATAGTTATAATTTTATATTAAATAAACATTCTTATTTTTATTTATTTTTATTTTTCTATTGCCATTATTATTGTTTTATACACTCACATACTATTATTTCTGTATCTCAGAATGGAAATTTTCAAAAACCCATACATAAACTGTTCCAAAATTTGTACTTGCTTACTTTCATTTTTTTTCTTGCACCATTTGAATTATTTTTTTTATTAGTAATTCAAGCGAATAAAAATATATTTGTATTTTCAAAATTTTTTATTATATTATACGTTATAAAATACTATAAATAAACATATACATATATGCCAATAAATTAAATTTTTTCTCCATGCAATTTCTCATTTGTGATTTTTCCAATTTTTTTTTTCAAATTTCAATTCAAAATATCAAAATAAAAACTTTGACAATTTTTTAAATTATGGAATTTTAGCAAATTTAAAAACTTCAAGTTTTTAAATTTCTATAATTTTAAAACTCCAGAGAAAATAAAAATATCGTGATTTATCATTAAGTTATTATTTTTGTTTTTTTCACAAATATTGCAATAGTATTTGAATAGTTAATGAAATTAACAAAAAATAATTATCATTGTTATTACATATTTTTATTTTGAAAACTCAAAATATAATTATCAATAGCGTTGAATTTTTCAATACTAAATATTAATAAAACTTGGAAATTCGACAACAAAAATCATTTATTTAGTAATTTTATATATTCCAAAATCAATAAAAATAACCTCAAATTTTGGATCTGTTGTTTCTTGATTTTCTAACTAAAAATTCAGAAATTCCGCACGAATTTTGGATTCATATAAATTTTCAAGATTTTTGAAAGCCTTACCGAAAATTTGTATTTTAAAATTTCGCTAATTTCAAGTGTCTATTATTCTGAAAATTTATATGCGAAAGTATTTATGAAATAAATGTAAATTTTTTTTATTATAATTTACTGAATAAAGAACGTTTATTTTAAAAAATTATACTATATATTATAATTATAATTTTTAGCATTGAAAAATAAAATATAATAATTAACAGAATTTTTATTTAACAAAGAAAGTAATTATTTTTAAATTGAAAATTAGACATTATTTGTTTAAAAACTTTTTTTTTGTTGAATTTCAGAGTTTTGTGAGATAATTGTTATTTTCAAGTTAAAGTTATAGGATTTTCGGATTTTCAATATTTTAAACTGAACAATAAAAAATTTTCAAAATGATTAATTATTTGAAAATTTTCAAATTTTTGAAAATATATACTTTTCATTCTAGATGACTGTTCAAAACATGAAAAAGTCAATCCATCAACATATAGAAAAAAATTCAAAAATTTTGTAAACTGAATTTTGAATTGAGTCAAGTGTAAAATAATTAGTAGAATGAGATTATATTTGTCTAATATTTATAACTAGCTGTCCCCTCTCGCTTCGCTACGCGAAATTGAATATTTGCAAATCAATAATTGGAAAATAATTACCTTTTGTATTCCTAATGAGAGTAAATTCGATAAATAGTTTATTGAATTTTCAATTTTTCGTTATTTATTAACACTGTATTTACAATATTTTCATTATCATTGTCTAAACTCCAAACATTATCTAACTAAATACAAACAATCTTTTTTTCAAATGGGTAATAACGGACAAAAGAATATTTATATTGTGCATGTCCATTTTGTAACAATATCTCATCAATATTTTCAATAAGATCGTGTTTGTCTGAATTTACAAATTAAATGTTATTGACATATACGCAGGACATGATCAAAATGTTATTGATTTCTCTTTTAATATAAATTGTCAAATTTATTTTTTAAGATTCTGTTTTTTGTATAGTAATACTTGTTACTATATAAATAAAATCTTAACGAATTTTTGATTTCTTTTACATTTGAAATAAAATTCATTTGTCGGTCTTATGAGATATTATTATTTTTAGAATCTCAAATACACAAGAAAAATTATTAAAAAACAAAACTAAAAATATTAGGGAAGATTAAAACTTTCTATAAAACTTTCTATAATGTAGTAAGATTTTGTGATTTTTTGTCAAGTTTTATAATTTTTGAATTTTGAGACTTTATGTGATTGTGAATTTTTATTACTTTCAGTTTTTGTGACTTTTTGCGGTCTTATGATTTTTCGTAATGTGGCTTTTTGTGATTTTTGATTTTACGATTTTGGAAGTTTGTAAAATTTAATGATTTTTTGTTTTTTTGTTATATTGTGTGATTTTGTAATCTTGTGACTTTTTTGATTTGTATCATGAAGTAGGCGATATCAGTTCGTTGATTAAAATATGTCTATAACCTTCAGACGAACATGGTTAATAACTGTGCCAAATTTCACGACGTTTCGTGTAGTAGTTTTGAAGTTATTATGGTATAACGTACAGAAATTCAGATTTATATATAAATATAGATAATGTAGTATGTAAAATTATATGAGATATAACTTTTTTCTGTTTTTTAAATTTCCAGGTTTTTAAAATGGAAATCCAGAAACATCTGGAAAATCGAACCGGAAGCATTTCAAGAATTTCGAGAGAATCACACAGTTCTCAAGAATACGTAGATTCTGACAACAGATTTGAACCCAGATATAACAGAATAGACTTTGTTCTAAGCGACGATATTATTTCTGGTCTCAGAGTTTATGACGAGATGTCCGACGTCAGACGACTTTTCTGTCTTTTCATAATCTTCGACTTTCTCTTCACTTGCCTCATGTGGTTCATTTGTGTAGTGGTAAAACCCTTCTCAAGAAATTTTTTTCAATAGTTCAATTTAAAATTAAAAAAAATAATTTGGACCCAATCCAGGAGGCCCAAAAATAATTTGGGCCTTGTGAATTGGGAACCTGAAATTTGGGGTTTACTATTTGGGCCCAGTCCAGAAGGCCCAAAAATAATTTGGGCCTTGTGACTTTGGGCCTGATAAATTGTGAGTAATTTTTATTACAGGTTTCCAACACAGATATGAAGAAAGGTTTTGAACAAGAAATACTCGACTACAGTATTAAAACGTCTTTATTCGATATAGTGGTGAGTAAATTCAAAAATTTTTTTTTAACTAAACCAATGTCGTATATAGAATTTTCTGAAGTTTCCAATAGCTTTTCATATGATTTCCAAAATTGTAGAAAACCAAGAATTTTTAAGGGCTCATTAGGAATTTAATACTTTCCAGTATTTTTTCATTTTTTCAAATTTAAAAAATTCATTTTTCTTTCAGGCTGTATCACTCTGCAGGGCTGTATTGCTACTATTTTTTTACGCGTTATTGTATGCGTCACATTGGTTCGTTGTAGCAGTAAGTATTATCTTAAAAATTTTTTTTTATATACACACATATATTTGAATAACCTTGATTAATTTTTACAGTTAACAACCACTTTGACATGTGCTTTTTTGATTGGGAAAGTTTTTATGTTCGAGGTAAGTATTTTTTGTCTTTTTTTTCTAATACATTATCATTACTTACAAAATAAACCGTTTTTGACAGTGGACGCCTTCAATCGAAGCCTTCAAAATTTTACTGATAATTTTGTCATTTGTAATGTGTTGGGTGGAAGTTTGGTTTTTCGATTTTCGAGTCGCCCCTCGAGAAGCAGAAGCACGTCAATGGTTTTTAGGTGAGATTTTTGAATTTATGTCTTATTTTTTATTTTATTTTTTTGCGGAAATTCTATTACAAATTTTTTATATAAATTATAAAAATTTTGTTCTCGTGTTTTCAGAGTTAGAATAACTCCTAAAACTACAATTCACTCCAAAAGAGTGAATTTTCACTATTAAGAAAGTCTCCCATTTCCGGGAGAAATATGGGAATTTTTTTTTGATGCTTTTTCTAGGAGTGACAAGCGACGAACGCTCCCCTCTTCTTCGCATAAATCCCTCTCCCGCGGAAAACATGGACAACTACTACACCCCCGTGGATTCGCCTGACCACTCGGATCGTGAGGACGACGCGCATGTAAGGTCATCCAGGTCTCAGGGAACTCTACCCCGAAACAACCTAGCTCAAGGTCGAGTAGTTCGAACTGATCGAGGTATTGCATTCATTGGAGATGAGCATTAGCGGGGAATAGGAATTTCCCGTTTAATCCCCATGATTGCAATATTATTTTGAACTATTCGACTTTGCGCCACGGGGAAAGGAAATTAACTCCCCTCTCCCATGTTTTTTTTAAGAAAGAGTTATTTCTCCTTGGTTTGTAAATTCTACAATGTATTTTTCGTACTCGTGACTACAATTAATTTTCGAGAACATCTCTGCACATATTTTTGTATTCAAATAAATACTGAAAATAGAATGAGAAGAAAGTAGGATAGAAAAAACTTTGACTGATCCTGGCACTCTTCAGAACTTGTGAGAGAGCTCGTAACTTACGGTACCTTTTATTGGTGTTTTGTGCAAAAAAGTCTGTAGGAGAATTCGCTTGAAATGAGACATAATGATGAAAGAATTTCATAAATGTATTATGTATTTTAGGAATGAATTTTAGTTGGAATAGGCATCATCGAAAATTTCAGTTGTGCTGATTGAATTTTTAGTCGTACTGATCGAATTTTCAGTCGCTTCAACTAAAAAAAAGTTGGCGCTGCTCAGTAAATGAAGTTTCTATTGAGGCCATTTTAAATTTTACTTAGGACAACGGGAATTTTCGGTTCCCACAACTGAATTTTCAGTAGCACCATTTATAACTTTTTTTTCAGTTAGGATAATCGAATTTTTCAGTAGCAGCTATAGCGCTAACGGAATTTTTCAGTTGGAGCAAACGAAAATTTCCGTAAAGTCAACTTTCTCCTCTTCTAATTGAAAAAATGCAAATAAGGCGAGGGGTCACTTTCACCTTCGCGTCTCCCTTCCTCTCACGCGCTTTCTATTCTCTGCGTCTTTCTCGCACCTCAACAGCGATCCCCTCGCCTTAAGGGGGTCGTCTACCTTCGCGCCTGAATTTCAGGCGTATTTTTGACGATAGATTGCAAAAAAACTACTCATGATATTGGCACATTTTTTTTTAACTGTTTGGTACTTTAATGAACAAAAAACAAAAAAAAAGTTTTTTTTTTTCGTTATCTTGGCCCTGACGCGTTCTTAAATCGACCTCTGCCGGCGCAACATAGTTGACTTTGTGGCACGATTTCTCAGCTTCAAAACCTTGAAACATGAAAACAATGATATTTTTCTGTTCGTTACTAATTCGACTACGTTTAGACACGAGCTTTTTGAAAAATTTTGAAATTTCACAAAATGGCAGCATTTTGAAAAAAAATTTCTATTTTCGACCCTGTTTTTCTAGT
>JAPYZL010056196.1:0-25268 GCA_030522825.1 Platygaster orseoliae | reverse complement strand
ATGAAAAAAAGGACCCATCGTTAAGGTTCCCACTTACGCCTACGAATGCTGCTTATGCGCTTTCTCCGTAGTTAGTTTCAAGTGTTCCACACTGTATATGGCAAATTAAATAATCCAATTTCTCAAAATAATTAATTTCATTCATTTCCTCGACCTTTTGGTAGCCGACATTTGTTGATGATTTATGACATTATAATAAACAATACTTATTTATATGCAATTTTATTACAGGATTAATATTTTTGTCGTGTTATTGAAAACAAACAAAACGCAAACAACCTTCAGACACTTTTCAAACACAAACTTAAAAAAAACACACACACACAAAAGTATAATAATTCCAAGAACTTAGCCTGGAAAAAATTTTGCGAAAAATGACCGAAAATAACAATTTCACAAATTTCTATTATTTTTAACATAAAATATATGAAAATATTCTACCAGTATTTGATTTTCATTATACACATATTTTTAGATCCATTACATTTATTGACTTATTCAATAACATTAATTACAAAGTTTATTATAAATATTGTATGTTTATGTGCATAGTATATTATTATAACTCATTAAACTATTTTTTATATACTTCAGAAATTTTTTCATCACCCCCACCCCTGGCTACATTTTCAATCGATTCTCTTGCAAAAAAAATTTTCGAGCCGTTACTATTTTAAAAACACAAAAACATCCAAACGACGAACAAAAAAAGACATCACAATTAAACATAAGAGAAAAAAACATTCCAACAACGAAACCATTAATGATCCAAAAAGGGGGCAATCTACCAAAAGTGCGACAACTAAAGGAGGAACAAAAAAAAAGTGACCAATAGAAAAAAAAAGACAGCCAACAAACAGCGGTAGACTCATTGTAAATTTGTCTTCTGTACCTTATCGTCGTTGCTAATCCAAACCATTTTGAAGGGCTGCTCAAATGAAAGGGAAACACGAATTAGTGATCGTTCGGGCCACTTTCGCGTGCAAGGGTATCGAAATTCAAGGGAGCTATTTAACCGCAGAACGGCGTTGCTTAACAATATCGCAGTTTTTCGCATTACACATGACGGTCTTCTCTCCTCTCGGGGGTATTTCGACGTTCAACTATCGATTTTAGCATCGTGTACAAGTTACTTTAGACAATTGCATCTTTGGGTAAAAATAGAGCTTTGGAGATTAATGAAAACTCGAAAAAAAAGAGCACGCGGTGAGTGGTGTTAATCAACTTTCGAGAGGTTGTTGTTAAAAATAGTATTTTTGCAAATTTTTGTTGTATCAGAAGTGTGTATTGCAATCGTTAAATGCAGTTTTTGTGATCACCAAAATAAATTTCATAACGTTTACAATTTTGTATTGAATCTTTGGGATTTTAAATTAGTGAAATAGGACGAATTTTGAAAAAGAAACGAAATATCAATTATTGTATTTAGATATTTGAAATGGATTAATTTGTATACAGAAATCGAAAATCAGCACAAAGAAGTTCACTTACTTTTGGAAAAGTATTAAGTCATTGTTTATATTTTTTTCAAGAGGTAGGTGTCAAAAAACAAAAAAAGTACATTTTTCCACATTTTTATCGACTGTAGACACAATATGTTAGAATATTATATTAATATTGAATTTATCATATATATTTGCTGACAATTGATTTTTGGTTTTTTGAATCAAATACTATTATTTTCGATGCGTATAAAATTCCTATCGGTAAATAATGAACGAAAACAAAACTTTTTTTCTATTACAATTCATATATTTACAGGAATAAATATTTATTGATATTGAACAAAAATATTATTCAACATTAGCAATGTTTTTTACCTTAATTTTGAGTGGAAATAGGAGAATATTATTTTTAAATCCTGTTTATTCCATAAACATTAGGAATTTCAGGCATATAATTTTTCTCTCTTTTGAATAAATAATAAATAAATAAATATTATGAATAATAATTATAGTTAAAATAAAATACATTAAATATTATAAATATTCAATATAATAATAAAAATTAAATATTCGTAATATAATTTTAATTTATATAAATATTATAAATAAAGAAATAAATATTAAATAAATAATAATAAATAAATTGAGGTAAATCTCTAATTTACAAACATCATTAAGTTTTTTATGTTGGAATCATCAAATTTTACTAGTTTAAATAAAAGAGATACAAATATATGAAATTATGCAATTCATAAGGAATGGTAATATAAAATTTTACAATTTGAACAAGTTTTTCAATTCGATGAAGAATTTTGATTTTTAAGGGGAAATTAAATTGGCTATCAATAATTTATGAAGTTTTAAAAACTTTCTAATCAGTAAATGCATTTTTTGGAATTACCAAAATCAAATTCGAAAATTTATGAATTCTATAACTATACAATTCTAGGTTTTTTATTTTCGATTTTTGGATTTTTTTTACACAAAAATAATTTTTTTTCATCTTTAATGCTTTTTTACAAAAATTTAAAGACAGCAACATACTGTTACAAATCCATAAGAAGCAGAAAATCAAATATGTTTCAAAAGCTTTATAATCAGTAATTGCAGTTCTTTGAATCACCAACATCAAACTCAAAAATTTGTAAATTTTATAACTATGTAATTCTAAGTTTTTTCTTTTCCAATTTTTGGATCTTTCTGTTACAAAGTTAATTTTTTTAATCTTTAATGGCTTTCTACAAAAAATTGTATACAGTAACATATGTTACAAATCCGTAAGAAGCAGAAAACCAAACAATATGCTTCAATAATTTACAATATCCAAATTTCTATCTAGAAATAAAAAAAACTGGGAAAAAATTAAACACACCTGAAGTTTGTGAATTTTCACATTTCACAAATAAAAAGCTTGCTCACTTTTGAAAAATAAAAATTCTCAGTCATCACTTAAATTTTTTCAAATTTGTCAGAAAAAGATTCACTACCAACTTTTTTATAAATTAACAAGTTTTTCAGAATGCAAGAGTATATTAATAGCAGCATCTTTAAAATGTAAAACAAAAATGTCGATATAAATTTTTGTAGGTTTCTTGGATCACTTGAAGCAAATTTGGAACTAAATAAATTTCATAACCAAGTATTTCTAGGTATTGGATTCTTCATTTTGTAAATCAAGAATCAAATATACTATAAAATCAGTTTTACTGTAGTTTTAGAAAGAAGAAAAAATATAATATGTTCTACTCACGGCTGTTACAAAAGAACTAATAGTTACATATGACCCGAGCCAGCTTTTATATGAGTTCATTTTATAATGACACAGGAAGCTGATCATGTGAAATTCTTGCTCAACCCAAATGACAATAAATGGATACTAATATGTGGAAAATATTGGGGATATCCCGTTAGAAATAAAAAATCCGAGAGTTACTGAATTAGTCATACAATAAAACGTGACATTGTTAGTTCAAAAAGCATCACATTCGTTCATCTAACATCCAATCTATAATCAATAAAGTTATAAGTAGCGAGTTTCTAATTCAGCAACAGAAAGTTAGTTTTTCATTAATCACAGACATGTTATAAAGATTATGTTTGCAAATATTTTGTTTTAAATAATAGAAATACTATGAAATAATAAAAAAATTACATGATTTCTTGCAACTGAAAAATGAATTAATAATTTTTTGCTAATGTGGATAATTATGTATTTAAATTTATTTTCATCATTTATTGAGAAATAGCAGATAAAAATATTCTATTCAGTTATTCATAATGATTTGTATAAAAAAAAAACAATTTTTCATTATATTTTTATTTAAATACTTTAATGCTGAATACTAATTTTTCTATGATGAAATAACTTGGGGAAAAAAAATCCCCAAACTAGATGAATCATGCAATTAAATGTATTATCAAGTGTAGGATATAAGAATCGTAATGATTTGGTTGATCATTTTCTAATTATGTACAGATGTCTACATTCAGCTTATATTTCTAGATTGTTCTTCTGAACATTCGATACTGCGAATTTCGATATCTGTAAATGAGAAAAGCTTGATATTGCGAAACTAAGAAAATAAATTTTCTTACATAGAAATAATTTTTATTCAGCCATTATTAAATTTTTTCCTAACGTAAATATGTATTTTAATTTATTTTCAACATTTATTGAAAAATAGCAGTCAAAAATTTTTCCATTCAATTTTAATTAGGATTTTTTAAAAGTTATATGAATTTGTCATTTTTTTTTGTAGAGCTTTAATGTTGGACGTGAATATTTCTATGATGAAATAACTTTGAGGAAAAAAAAATTCCCCAAAATGGATGAATCATACAACTAAATGTTGTATTATCATTTTCAAATCACATAAAAATGACTACATTTAATCTCTAGATGGTTTTTCCGAACATTTGATGCTACGAATTTCGAAATCTGTAAATGACAAAAAATTGGGAATAGCGAATTTCGAAATGTGCATACAGTTTACGTTGAAAAATCACACGAGAATTTTTTTCTGAGATTTACAATCAATGATTTAAAACTTTAAAATAGCGAATTCAGCGAAATCCCTAAAAATCGTTGACATAAAAAATTCATTAAATCATCGACGATGAAATTCGTCGTTTTAAAAAAAGGTCAAACTCTTAAGATTCTTGTAATAAAAACTTTTCTTATAAAATTTAATTTCTTGTAGAAATTTTTATCAAAAACTTTTTTGAAAAAAATTCCAGTTCATAAGAAATGTACAAGGTTTAAATATTTTCTTAAAAAAAAATTTTAATTTCTTATAAAAGTGTCACTGGATTTTATGAAAAATTTTTTTCTTATTAGAATTTTTTATGGTTTACCTTATAAGAAATTTCTAATTATTATAAAAGTATTGCTAATTCTTATAAAAATAAAAATCACTAGTGTATGAACATTTTTAGCAAATCCCTTGTTAGGGGCTTCGTCGAATTTGTTTTTTGAACATTTTAAATTACTTTTCGTATATCTCAGAAAAAAATTTTCGTATGATTCGTCAAAGTTGTTAACTTTATGAACATCATTTCAAACACAAAAATTCAAGAAAGTAAAAACTTGATTTTGCAAAACTAAGAAAATAAATTTTCTTGAATGGAAATATTTTTTTTCAGTCATGATAAATTTTTTCCTAACATAGATAATTATCTATTAAAATTTATTTTCAACATTTATTGAAAAATAGAAGACAAGAATTTTTCCATTCAATTTTTCATAAAGATTTTCATCGAAGAAAAATGAATTTTTCATTATATTTTTTTAAAGCTTTAATGTTATATTTGAATATTTCTATGATAAAATAACTTTGGGGAAAAAATTACGCAAAATAGATGAATCATACAACTAAATGTTGTATTATCAAGTGTAGGATATAAGAATCATATTAATTTGGCTTATCATTTTTAAATCAAATACAAATGACTATATTTAACCGATTTCTATAGATTGTTATTCCGAACATTTGATACTACGAATTTCGAAATCCGTGAATGAAAAAAATTTAAGAATAACGTATTTCTGACATAAAAATTCAAGAAAGTAAAAACTTAATATTGCAAAACTAAGAAAATAAATTTCCTTTAACAACATTAGTTTTTTCAGTAATGATTAAATTAATTTACAAATTGTTTTTGACGCAAAAATATTTGAAACGATCGAAAAAAAAATTTGAAAGTTAGTCTTTAAATATTTTTTTAATTACATTCTTTCAAATTTTATTTTAATTTATTTGATTTGATTTTTTTATTTCCTTTTTTTATTAATTTAATTTACATTTCTAAGCATGAAACATCAAAAATATTTTCCATTTTTCTCGAATATGTAAAAAACTCGTATTACATAAAATTTATAAAAACATTGTAAAATTCAACAAATTAGTATTTCAATACATTTCTAATCATTTTAACACAATTATTACAGCATTTTTCAACAAAAAACTCATTTACAAAAATATTTTACCAACAAAAAAAATCGTTATTCATCCTAATTCTCGTAAAAAAATCTCATCAACGATCGCGAAGAAAAAAAATTTCCACCACGTGAGGGATGAAACAAAAATTTTTCAAGGTCGCGAGCCATGTTACACAATCAAAGTCCTTGCAAGAAATCAATGAAATAGCGGAAAAAAGTAGTCAACAAATCTGCAATGTCAATAACTTCGGAAAAATTTGCATCTTTTCTCTCATTTTCCGCGTTCGAGCGAAATTCGAACGATAAATGTGGTTGAAAATAGCACGCGACATTTCCATATTAAAAGTGAATTTCCGGGTTAAAATTTTGCGGATCATTGCATTAGAATAAATTTTAAAACGTTGCGTTACCTTGGTAAAATCCTCGAGAATTCACGAAAACGAAATTTGATTTAATTTCGAGGGTTACGAAGTGATTCGAATTTAAATAGGCACAAAAACGAGGTCGAGAATTGTCCTAATTGTCACAATCTTTCAAAATGGCCCACACGAGATTTCAGAGAATTTTTTTTTTCAGCGAATTTTCGTCGAATGACATTGGCTGGCATCAGAAGGTCGCGAGTAATGGGGGTAGGGGGGTTTGGAACTGGTATATTTTTGTCTCTTTCTAAACGGATTAGATAAAAAAAGATAGAGAACTAAGCAGAAGTATTGCTGTTATGATTATTGATTTAATGAGCTGCGCACGCGCAACGCAAGGAAATTTAAATTCAAAATGTGTTCTTGTATGTAACCGTCAATTTGAAATAACGAAAGTTTACAAAACTTTCGGTAATATTGTTTTAAGCTTTTGGATAACAGTAAAAAATCTCACATTTTTTTTATTATTCAAAATTTAATACGCTGAATGTTGAAATAGGAATTTGAAATTAAAGTTAAAGGATATATTTCCAACTGCCGAAATTTGAATACCGGAAATTTCAAATTCTTAGTATCAAATTTTCGTTTTCAACTAGACGAATTGCTTACAATTGAAAGGAAAGATCTAAACTTCAAGGATTCATTAAATTTTTAACTTAATTGTGAGTGTTCGAAACTTAATTTATTTGTGACAGGGGCGCAACTAAACATTTTTGGGCCCGGGGCAAAAATTTTGGGGTCTCTTCTTCTTAAACCTTTTATTTAAACTTCTACATTTTTATAAGATGGAATTTCTATTCTAACTTAACAAAATTTTTTTACATTTTGATAAGATCAAATTTCTAATCTAAATTTCACAACTTTAATTCATATTTGCCTTCTCGCTTTGATGACACTGAAATCTTTAATATTTGTTTCATAACTGATTTTACTCGCTTTTTCGTGTTCAATGGAAATTGTCAGCAAGTATACATTATTATGAACTTTGATATTTTTATAAAAAATTTTCCAATCTTAAAAAAATTTCTTAATTTTTATAAGTTTTTTTTATTATAAATTTACTTCAATCGGTATTTCTATAAAAAAAAAATTAAAAATAAATTTTATATTAGAATTTCTATACTTATATTAGAAAACGAAAAATGTCGTGGATTTTTTTAGATATGCAAACCCTGCGAATGTTGCAAGAGGCTATAACTAATATGTTTGGATTGGTTTGCATCAGGTTTCTTAAATAAATAAGACATCAGTAAGATTCTCAAGTTTTTTATAATTTTAGCTTCGATTTCAATTGCAGTACAAATGCAGTAGCATCTAAAGTTGTAAAAAATAGACGGTCCCAGATTCAATTTAAGTAATACTAACGCCATAATTTTCTACGTCAGAAAAAATTTATAATGAGTCAAAATATTAAAAAAATGCAAATTTGCTGATTTTCAAAATTTTTCATTGAGAATATTCAATAAACACCACTGCATGAGGATAAAATATTTTTATAAAGAATCAAAATTGTATTTGTGTACAATGATGCTGTCCGGACATGTTATTGTGAGCATATGTTTGCGATTATAATAATCCATCGGTATTATCGGTAAACATTCAGATTCGTCAAAAGGCTGTACACATACTGGTAAGGCAGGCCATCTGAATTCACACCATTGCTCCCTATAAACTGGAGCCAGCGATGAATAGCAAGTAAAGCATTTGTAAAGTGTTTTGTAGCCCATAATAACTATAAACATTACAATTTCTTAGCATTATAATGCGGAAAATTAAAATAATACTTTCATTAAAATGTCAACAAATGGTTTTCCAAATTTTTCCATCCGTGGTTAAAAAAAAAAGCGGATACCAGGAACTCATTTAAGGAGGAGTAGGTATGATAGCAGTGGATAGAAGTAAATATCATTTGGTTGTGTCGAGTGCAACTTTTATTTGCGTTACACGCTATTGAAATGAAGTGTTTAGAATGATCCAGAAAAAATCATACGATTTTTCAAGATTTTCATTATTATTTTATTCATTTTAGTCTCGATTGCAATATAAAAATAACGAAATCATCCAAAGACAGCTCGTTATTCAATATCATCATTTAACGGTTTGATGCCACTGGATGGGCACTTGAGCATACTATAACTTATTGATCTACATAGAGCTTCGTCAAAAGGTTGAACACATTTTGGATCCATGAGCCATCTCATTTCACACCACTAACCTTGAGAGTCTTGAGAAGATATAATCAGAGGTGGATAGCAAACTTGGCATTTGTAGAGTGTTTTTTAGCGTGTAGCAACTGTAAAGATCAAAATATCCATAAAAGTTTGAATGATTTCAAACATGAATTTCATACATCTGTTGAGTAACAACCTTTATTGTATCGCTGGTAATTCATGAAAACTCAAAATAAATGTCTGTCTCTACCGTTTGTAACGAGGTATCTAATTTTCTACAACCACAGATTACGAAAAAAAAATTTTGTATTTGAGATTTTCACACATCATTTATTTGAATTTTTTGCATTTTAACAACTCGATTTTTTTTCCTTTTTTACAGTTCTTGAGGATTTTTTGATCGTCCAAAGATGCAGTAGCTCTGGTACCGAGAATCCTCGCCTTCGGAACATTCCAGAGAAATGATGTTCAATTGAATTTCCTTCTATATCAATCAATACCTTTAACGCCTTCTCAAAGATCTAGATGTAATGTTCTATTGATCGGTAGTGATATGCTAATGTGTCCATCAAACGTACGTGACATGGATTAATGTTTGTGACATGTTATCTTCACGTTTTGAAATGCTCCTACTCTTGTAAAACAATCAATGTGAAGATTATAAAAAAAAGTTATACATCGATAATTGCCTGACTTATTCCAAAAACCTCATAAGTAGGATATCATGAAATTGGAGTCGACACTTATACAAACGATGCAATAATGGATGAACCTTAACAAATTCACATAGTTATAATTGTACTCTAAAAAAAAAATCGTGTACTCATACTGTTTGTAAAAAGCGAGGTTTCTCTTCTAATAAAAATGAAACGATTAAATTATTATTCAAATAAACGACCGGATTTCGAGAAACAATTCCTCGCGGACCTTATCACTTCCGCATCGTGAAGGCCGCCAGAGCAACGCGCCTCACTCTATTTTTATATTTCCGTTTTCAAGAGTATCGTACGAATTACAGTAATTCCATCTCAGAAGTTCTTATAGATACCTTTAAAATACACCACAAATAACATAATACTGTTGTAACTATTGATGTATGTAAAAAATGCGAAGTACAAATTTTAACTTATAAATGAATAGTTATTTTCCTAATGAGTGTTAACAAGATAATGTCACTCTTTAAAAATCATTTCGCTTCTTGAAAGTCAGGATTTTCTTAAAGCAAAATAATACTTATGATCTATTAAGTACCTTTAAAAATTATTGACTATTGAAAAAAAAAAAAAATTTAGATACTGCATTGTGTGCATCTTGGAGGTTTTTTGCTGTCCGAGGATGTTTGCCAGATAAGGCATATTTTCGAGGCTTGCAAAAAGTCCGAAGATGACAAAAATACCTCTGAGAGATGCACACTATGTTTGACATGTCGAGAAAAGTTAATTTGATTGCCGTCCATAGACCAAAAAGTTGGTTTTACGGTCCATGGGTGGTAAAGAGAGGTCATGAGGCATGTAGAAGCATATTTCTTTCTTTATCGAACGTGCTACTAAAATTCAAAAACCAGAGTCTTTAAATGGAAACGATTTTTTAAATTCATAATGAAAGTTATTGATTAAAAAAAAAAAAAAAAAAAAACAGAAGGAAAGAAAAAAAAAAAAGAATATATCCAAAAACTGAAGTTTGTTTTCTCTCCACTGATTGTCTAATTGTCTAAATGAGCATGAACATACAGTTCTGGATCTCAAAATACGCAGTAGTGTAAAAACATGCATTTCTAAGCAGTACAGTATGTAAGAGTGCATGTAAAAGAGTCTCTCCTTACATATTTTTTATGGCGATTTTCTAAATGATTTTTTTTTCTGAATGTAGTATAGATGACCAAAGGTCTTTCTCGAGACGAACTTCAGCAATGAACAACATCACACTTATGTGAAATAAAATCTATAAAAGTACAACAATATAGGTCGTCATTTTTATGCTTTGTTTCGCTATTGTTATCAAAAGTTTTAGAAACTCTTAAAAACACTGCGTGTACTTGAAAACGAACGCAAATTATTGATTCTTCCAGGTACTCTCGGCAAATTTGAATACAAACATGTTCAATAGATTACAAGTATTATTTTGCTTTGAGAAAATTCTGACTTTCAGTAAGCAAAATAAATTTTACTGATTTAATTTATCTACTTTACACTCATCAGATAAATAACTACATATGCTGGTAAAAACCAGTACCTCGCATTATTCGTATACAATAATTATCAAAATATTATGTAATGCATAGATATATACATATATTTCATGGAACATTTTCAACAGAATTCCATGTTTCTCCTCAATTCTGAAATGAAAACATCTATGGCAGCAAAGATACATAGAATGTATTCTGTAACTGTAAAGAACAAAGTGTTATTACTGTAATTTCGCGAAAATCATAATACAGAGGTGTGAATCATATCAGCAACGATCTTTTATTTTTAATTACTTCCATGTTTGTTATGAATTAATTCAGTAAACAGACTTCTTAAGTAGAAACAGTGAATATTTCGAAAAACATCAAACAAATTTGACCCTTAGGATTTATTCAAAATCTTTTGTTTCTCAGCATTGCACTTGAAATATTGCGAAGCATCTATTACACAGATCGTGGGTTTAGGCTTCGATTTATTACTTTTTTTTTCCAATTCAAAAATGAGAAAAACCAACTTTCGAACTAATTATACAAGTAAAGCGTGAAAATAAATGACTCAAATAAATATATTATCATTTTAATTTTTTTCTACTTTCCAACAAAATATAATTAACAAAGTGCATAGATATCAAATGATATAAAAAAAAAATAAACATTGTGTCTCAACAACTCACAAAATTATAATAAATTGGACAACACCAAGATTCTGAAAGAACAGATAACATTTTTCGACATTAAAAAGTCCAAAAGGAACACCATTTCTTTGCTCTAATGTACTGACGTATATCACGCTTAACAGTTGGCAGGAATATCCGCATTTACGACCGATTACGTTGACATAAAAAAGTGGTCAAGTAAGAAATCGGTAAAGTTAAAATGCAGAAAATTTAAATAATCAATGCGTGCTGATTTCATACAATATAAGTCTCCAATTTGAAAATGAAAAATCTTTTCACCGTTCCAGGTCACATGTTGATTGCATATACGAATGCAATAATTCAGTTCTTTGTTGTAATTAGGGTTAAAGATGGGAATCTATCTATTTATTGTACAGATTTTTTTATTTTTATGCGACAATTAAACATATTATTACATTCCGAAATTGAACCGTATGTTTTAACTAAATTCGTGTATTTCACTCAGAAACCGTTATATTGCTTCTATGGAATAAAAATATGCTAAAAATCTATCAACTTGCAACGTAGATGGAAAATAAGACATGATACAATCATATGGTTTTGGCAATGTATGATACTGTTGTCTGTATACAACCGGAAAATACGAGTACATTACTGCGAGTGCTATAAAATAAAAAATTATTGAATTGTGAATATACTGAACTGTGAATACAGTCTATGCAAAATGAATGTAAATAAAAAAAACTCAAATGGCACGAGAAAAAAAATCTATTCACATTTTTTTTTCTGAACAATGGATAAAAATTTGTTTAATAACGTCTATCAATCTAGTGAATACTTTATCTTCTATCATAATTACAGATCTCAAATGTTGCAGGAGAGAGAAACGAAATACTCATACCCAAAACTACAGTTCATTTTAAGCGAGTATAATATATGATTGGAGAACAAAATTTCGAATAAAATGCATGAAAGTATGTGTACTAAAAAAAAGTTATTATAGTGTAACTATAAATATATAAATTTTGCTGCAGTACATCCTTTATGGCATTGTTTCTGTGTATTGTCTCCAACCCTATTTCGTGATGTCCTACTTCGATGAGGTTTTTGAAATTAGTCAAACAACTTTTGATTCAAAACGTTTTTTATAATCTTCACATTCATTGTGTTTTAAACATGGGAGCATTGTAAAACGTGGAATGACATGTCACACAAATTCATTCATTAGTAAGTAATGTATAATGGACAAATGAGCATATCATCACCGTAAATTGGAACTCTACATTGAAATGTTTGAGATGGCGTTAAAATCATTGATCTTCGAAAAACATCAGTGGTACACCATAAATCCGGAACTCTGTCCTCCCATCCATACGTAAATTGATGTAAAGTATTGCATTTGCGGAGGATAACCGATGACCAATGAACTGTGAAAAAGAAAAACATAGAAGTTAAAATTCAGAAACATTAAATAAAAGATGTGTGAAAATCTCACAAATAAATAGCATATTTCTTCGCTGGTGTGAAAAAGTCTTTTTGAACAAATCTGAGTGTTGTAATCAGATGAGTTCAAAAATCGTTCCATACTCATCAAGGACTATATGTTATTCAACAATGTGTAAAAATGCCAGTTTTTTATCGCCCGAGCGTGTGGAAAATTGGTCTTTTCCACATACCATTGAAAAACTTTTTTTTATTTAAATACGTGGGAAAAAGGCCACTTTTTCCAACGCTCGGACGATGCAAAACTTGCATTTCCACACATTGTTGACTACAATATAGTCCTTGACTGGTGTGAAACAATTTTTTCAACTTACCTGATTACAACGCTCGCTTTCGACTCACGTTGCAACTCTCAGGTTTGTTACAAAAAATTTTTCCACACTAATGAAGGAGTATATTAATAAAAAAAAGTAATCTTAATGCGTATGTACAACCTAGAATCTATCCATTATTTCTTTACTTACTTAGAGGTAAAGGGGTTGGCTTTACACTTGTTGTCGTTCCGGCATTTAGAAGGTCAGCTGCAGGCCTATCGGTGGTTGAAACTTCCATTTCAAGAACATAAAACAGAAAAATATAATTTTTCGACTAATTTATAATAGGAACGTAAATCTACTTTGATCATCTTTCAAAGATAATGTTCAACAACTATAAAGGTTATCTATTCTACAGTTGATGACGAATAAAATATAGTAATCGAATTTTTTTATGAAAACTCACCGATGGCAGCAGTGAAAACTTCAACAGCGTACATACATGCAACAATCAGCAATTTAGTCGACATTCTTGCGTATTACAATCTACGAAAAAAGAAATTAATGTTGAAAATACACTTTAAAAAAGAAAAACTTGATGTAGGTAGTATATCCTCATATTTTGATGTATTCTTTTTTGTTTTTCGATAATATATAACATAGTTCAACATTTTCATTTATTTTCACATCAAGAAATAATGCTGAATTATCGATATGTACTTAAAATTTCTGTACTTACCAGTGATTCGTACGGGAAGAAGTAGACTCCAGAATCTAGGCGCTATAATTCAGAACTGTTCAGTTGAAGCCAGTTGAAGCCAGTTGAAGCTAATATAGCAAAATCGAAGGTGACTTTCAAGAATCTAATCTGTGACGAGCGGGCTTGTCTGCCTCTTTCGCATTAACCCCAAACCTCCACGTGTACGGATAGCGCTCATGTATGATACCGCGCAAGAACGGAAAAACCGCTTCCAAGCCTCCACGCGTACGGGTGGCGCTCATTTACGATATCGAAGCATGCTCAGATGAGTGTCATTTAGCGTTTACGCTGCGTGAGTCGCTCATTTACGATATCGACGCGCACCTAGATGAGTGTCATTTAGCGTTTCCGCCGCACAATACAGTCATGTTCAATAGTTAATAAGTAATATTTTGCTTTGTGAAAATCGTCACCTTCAATGAGCAAAATAATTTTTTTGCAAAACACGCACAAAAAAGGTGCTTCTTGCACCTGAAAATAAACACAAAGAATGTGCATTTCCGACCGGCGATTCATTTCGATTTGGGCGTCGCGTTTTAATGCGTGTTTTTGATTTTTATTACCTAGGAGTAGTTTTTATTACCGACAGACGGCGAGTTTTAATGCGTGTTTTTGATTTTTATTACCTAGGAGTAATTTTCACCCCCTTCGTGTTGATTTTCAAGTGCGAGAAGCACCTTTTTGTGCGTATTTTGCAAAAAATATCGTTTGCAACTCGGACCTGAGGTGTGGCTTTGTTCTCGGACCAATTTATCAGCCTCGGCTACGTCTCGACAGATAAATTGGCCCTCGCCCAAAAAGCCACGCCTTAGTTCCTAGTTACAAAATATACTATTACTGCTTCAATTAATCTTCTTATTGTTCATCAGAAAAAAAAACTAGTTCTTCAAGTGAAAACTAGTACCTTACATTTTCCGTATACAATAATTAAAACAATATTATGTGATTCATAGGTATATACGTATAAATTTCATGAAAAATTTTTAACAGAATTTTATGTTTCTTTTAAATTCTGATAGAAAAATATTCACGGAAGCAGCGAGATACATGTAATGTATTGTTTCACCATAAAGAACAAAGTGTTAGCTCGGTGTTTTCTATAAAATCATTATGCAGAGGTGTTAGTTGTTTTAGTAAAAATTGTTTTTTTATATACTTTAATGCTTGATACAAAATAATTCAGGGATCTTACTCATAAGAAATAGTGGTGTTTTTAAAGATATCAAAAAATTTCGACGGTAAGAAATGATTTAAAAATCTTCTGTTTATCAGCATTGCACTTGAAATATATCAAATTATCTATCAGACTGATCTAAGCGTTGTGCGTCGATTAAATATTTATTATTATTATTATTTTTTTTTTCAAAAATGTAGAGATAATTTTTTGTACACATATATTCATTTCAATATAGTAATAAGTATTTCTTACAGAATTATTCTTACCTAAAAATAGATTCTCATGGCTCAATTTTTTACTTTTAGAAACATCGTCGATGTATTCAATTCGATATCACGTTAATGTAAATTAGAGAAGAAATTGAATACTGATGAAAAATTAGTCAATTATTATTTAAAAATTAGAAATTTTGGAAAACTATGAACTTACGCATTGAAAAACTTGTTTTTATATGTCTTTCAACGATCAACTTCCAGAGACAATCCAATCCACAAAGTGAGTGATGAAAACAATTTCTCATTTAAGCTCTTGGCTTATATTTAGCCCTCATCAAGATAGTTATTGACAGCGTCATAACTTAAAAAATCCGATGGTTGTATAAGTTTAACATGAGTAAAACAATATTGGGTATATTTTCAACGCAGTACAAACGAATAATGATGAATAAATATCGAATATTAGGAAGAAATACAATTTAATAGAATCAAGAACGTAAGAAGTATTTTTCACTGACAGAACCCGTAGGAAAACATTGCATAGAATTTCCATTAAAGTTCAACGGAAAGTGAATGGTAAATTTATTTGCATTGATTTTTCATAAATTTTCCATACATGAGTCTGCATGGAAATTTTTTTCCATAGAGCTGATAAATGAAAAAATTTTTCCATACGTTTTCACTTGGTGGGTCTGAAGGGAAATTTATTTCCATAAAGCTGATGAATGGAAAAAATTTTCCATACATTTTCCATTTGTAAGTCCGAATGAAAATTTTTTTCATTGAGCTGATGAATGAAAAAAATTTTCCACACGTTTTGCATTGGGAAGTCCGAAAGGAAATTTTTTCCAACAAGCTGATAAATGGAAAAATTTTTCCATTAATTTCTTTTTGCAAAACACGCACAAAAAAGGTGCTTTCTGCACCTGAAAACAAACACAAAGGACGTGCGTTTCCGACCGACGATTTGGTTTCGATCATTTCGAAGTGAGCGTCACGTGTTATTGCGTGTTTTTGGTGCTTATTGCCTAGGGGAAGGTTTTATTGCCGACAGAAAACCAGGGATAAAAAACTCCGTTGCGCCGTGTCGGAAATGCACCCCCTTCGCGTTGATTTTCAGGTGCGGAAAGCACCTTTTTGTGCGTATTTTGCAAAAAATATCGTTTGCAACTCGGACCTGAGGCGTGGCTTTGTTCTAGGACCAATTTATCAGCCTTGGCTACGCCTCGGCAGATAAATTGGCCCTCGCCCAAAAAGCAACGCCTTAGGTCCTAGTTACAAAATATACTATATCAATAGAAACGAATGGAAAATTTTTTTTTCCTTTGAAGTGATTCATGAGAGAAATTTTATACACATTCTTTTTATGGAATTTTATGGAAATGCAATAGAAATCCTATGGAAAGTGGATGGAAATTGTATGTGAATGAATGGAAATCGTATGGAAATGCAATGGAAATCTTATGGATACGCAACGGAAATCTTATGGAAATGCAATGGAAATCTTATGGAAATGCAATGGAAATCTTATGGAAATGCAATAGAAATCTTATCGAAATGTAATGGAAATTTGATGGAAATGCAATGGAAACCCTATATTCTATGAAAAGTGGATGGGAATTGTGTGTGAATGAATGTAAATTCTATGGAAATGCAATGGAAATCCTATGGAAAGTGAATGGAAATTGTGTGTGTATGAATGGAAATGTAATGGAAATTGAATGGAAAACCAAGGGAAAAGTTCAAAGGAAAAATTTCCATAGGCGAAAAAACCATAGACTTTTTCATTGGAAAATTTAATGGAAATTCTTATGGAAATTTAAATGGAAATTCTTATGGAAATTTTTATGGAAGTTCTATAAAACGTTTTCCTACGGGAAGCTCAAGAATTCCTAATTATTCAAACCTTAACTACGTTCTTTAGAATACTTTCTTAACTTGAAACAGTTAAAATTAAAAAAACTCAAATTATGACTTTATTTGAAATTATGAATTGTAATTCTCACAACATATTAAATCGTAAAATCTTTTTAAGCGGTAAAAAAAATCATGCCTACGTCATTCCCGGATTCTTTGATTTTTTCAGAATTTCGATTTCAGAGTAAACCTGTTTTATCTAATGCAGATACAAATAGAAACTTCATACTTTATGTCACGTGAATGATTTTTCTAGAACTAAAAATGTTTGATTTTAATACTATATTTTGGAGAATGAGGAACTCGCCCTTGCTCGAATCAGGAACCCTGGAAATATGTATTTCACATATAAAAGCTTTAGAATCCTTTCATATGGAAATTTAAATTATATTCTTTGCATTATACAGAGTGCACAAAGTACCCATCCAAAAAATAAATCCAATATTTTATTTTTAATTTCGAGTCAAAAAGTTCTATGCCACTTTTTCCAAAATTCAATATAAAAAAAGATATTCGAGTCTGAAATCTAAGAAATCTGATTAGTTGAAATTTCTAACTCGAACATCTTTTTCGATTTTAAGTTTGGCGTAAAGTATAGAAAAAATTTTTCGTCTGAGAAGTATATAAAGAAAATATAGGTAGATTTTTGTACGTGGTTTTTATCCCTACTCCTCGTAAGAGCGCGTTTATTGTTTAAATTCCATACTCGAATAAATTTTTTTATTTTCAGTAGTGTCAAAATTAGCAAAGGAATTTCGACTCGAAATTCTATATAGAGTATTGGATTTCTTGTTGACACGCAGATTTTGGTACACTCTGTATAATTTTCAAAATTGCAACTTTGGCGTTAAAAATTTATTGATTCTACAATGATCAATCCACTATTCTAAAAGTGTTTCAGTTTTCGAGAGACATCCTTTATTATATCGTTGTCATGTGTCGACTACGACTTTTTTTACGTTATATGCTTTTTCGATGAGGTTTCTGAAATAAATCAGGTAATGTTAGTTTCAAAATTTTTAATAATCCTTACATGGATTGTGATACAAAAATGGAAGTAGTCACAAACGCTAAGATACAATGTCATAGAAATTAATATGGATATCTATGACGCATGAACATTCTTTTTGGACAACTGATCATAGAAATGTTGATTTTTTTGATTTTTGGAATACTGATCATATCATCAACTTGACGGCACAAAGACAGCTGAGAAGATGTAAAACATCTCGTAATAAAAAAAGGTCCAAATGTACACCATCTCTCTTTAATATCTTGAGGGATAGTATCTTGTTGAGAATGGCAGGTACGGCTGCATTTGTAAACTAGTAGTTTGTGCCAAATAACTGGAAAAATAAAAAATCGTTAGAGTTAAAGTACAGGATATTTAAGTTCAAGATGCGTGTCAATGTTACCTGATGAAAACTTTTTTTACGCAAACACTAATTTAAAAAATTTGTATACGAAATTACAAAAAATGAATAAAAGTAATTATTAGGGGTTTGAGGTTGAAGTGAGGCAATCGAAAATATCATTGAACAAAGAGTTCTGGAGTTCAGTAAAAATTGTTAAAGAAAAAATTGTTGAATTCGTATTTCTATAATTCAGGATTCTGGGATTGAGAGTTCGGCAGTTCTCCTTCTTAGAAAAAAAATTCACTAATTTTCTTTTGTAGTTAATACACGTCTGAAATTGTAAAATGTGTTTGTATTTTATATACTTTAAAATCGAAAAATTTCATAGTTGGGTGCTGTATATCTTTAAATTTTTTAATACTCTAAATACTTAATGAGTTATTTGTTGTCTCCATAATATTAATATAGAATTTAAAAAATTCGTAACATGCAAAACCTAATTCAGAATTTCTCAAATTGGTTATAATTCATTTTACTCAAAAGTTAGCAAACTTTTTAAGAAAATTAGTGATCATTTATAGAAATAAATGACGTCAATGCGTGTGGACAACTTGATGTTTTTCGATAATATTTCTTACGGTCATATGAATGAATTGGCAATACACTCCTTATCGATTCGACATTCAGAATGTCACCTGCAGGCATTCCTGTGTTCGAAACTTCGGCATCAAGAGCAGAAAGCATAAAAAAATTATTTTGCTATTAATTGATATACAAGTACGTAAGCTTTTTTAAAATCTAACAAAAACAACAAATAACAACCAAATAAGTTATATATTCTAGTGTTGATATCGAATGAAATATGGTTGTCACATTATTTTAAGAAAACTCACCGCTGGCAGCAGTGAAAACTTTAACAACGCACATCATGATGCATGCAAATATTTCAACGGACTTCGTGGTAAATCTAATATCAGAAAAGTAATTAAGTTTAAAACTGAATTAGGAGCATAATCTGAATTATTGATACGATCAGTATCAGCGGTAAGTGTTTCGTTCGCTTAGAAGTAATATTACATACAAAGTTCAGGCGAATAAGTAAGCTAAGTTAGTGATTTTTTTCAAAGGTATTATGCCAATTTTATTTGAAGAAGCAAAAGAATTCTTGGTATTAGTATCTAAGAACAAAAAACAAGTTGAATTTTAAAAAAATATTAAAAATTGTAGGAGTTGTGGCCCTCTTCCCGAAACGCGTTTTTTTTGCAGAGGTTTGCGGTGATCACTCTTCAAAGCGAACAGCTTGACTAAAACCAAAAAAGTAAAAACATTATAAAAGAAAAATGTATTGTGGTGTACTTGAACAATACGGTTTCCGAAAAAAAAATTTTTTCCAATAAAAAAGCCATAAAAAAGCCATGAAAAACAAAATCGACTTTCGAGGTGTTCAAAATTTGAAACAAAAAATTATTACGAAGAATTAAAAATTTGTCTATTAAAAAAGAATCGTTTAAGTACACCAGAATTCATTTTTCTTGTATAATTTATTTACTTTTTTGGTTTTAGTTAGGCTGTTTGCTTTGGAGAGAGATCACCGCAAACCTCTGTAAAATAAAAAACACGTTTCAGGAAAAGGGCCACAACTCCGACAATTTTTAATATTTTCTTTTAATTCAACTTGTTTTTTTTTTCGTGGATACTGCTACCAAGAAATAGTATTTTGCTTTTCAAGTGAAATTAGCATAAAACCCTTGAAAAAAATCACGAACTTAGCTCACTTTTTCGCCTCAACTTTGTATATAACCCCTTGAGTTCTCAGTAGCTGTTATCAATGTATCATTAGTGCCAAAAGTCTTATAACTCCGACATAAAAAGTAAATTTTTTGTTATCAATACATCATTATTGCAAAAAATCTAAATACTTGTACGTGCAAAACGATAGGCACTTGATTCATCAAAAGTTTCATCACTGCTTGTCACAAAATGATTTCATCAGGAAATGTCGAAATATGCCGATTTAAGTGTCGTCGAAAACGTGTACGAAAAAAAGTGAAGAAATAGAGATAAAAAATTTTTTTTATAAAACGGAAGATATTACCGTTATTTCCAAATGTCTAATGACTTGTACGTGCAAGACGATGGATACTTGTTTCATCAAAAGTTTCCTCACTCCTTGTCACAAAATGATTTCCTCAGGAATAATGTCGAAATATGCCGATTTAGGTTCTATCGAAAACGTGTATGAAAAAAGTGAAGAAATAGAGATAAAAAATTTTTTTTATAAAACGAAAGATAATACCGTTATTGCCAAATGTCTAATGATTTCCACGTGCAAAATGTAGAATGCTTGTAATCTCTTCGGGTATTTTCCATTTTTGAATATTGCGTTATGGCTATTACAAAATGATTTTTTACGGAAATGTTGAAATATGTCGATAAAGTTAATGTCGAAAACGTGTACGAAAAAAAGCGGAAAAAAAGAGATAAATAATTTTAATAAAAACGAAGAATATGATGAAACGTTTTAATATCACTGTACAATCATGGATCCTATTGAAATAACGCCAAAAAATGTAAATTTTCAAAGTACATATCCAAGGTTGACCAGTTTTTTTTTGTCACTTTTTCTTCCTCAAGTTTTAAGTTTGATTAAAAATTTGGATTCTGTGGAGTTTTGACTTTGAATTTACATAGTTTTCTAACGTGTAACAAAGAATTTCGGAACGTTGAGATATTCCAAATTTTTATCACGCAAAGTTTTTATTTTATTGAATTTTAACTTACAAATCAAAAATTTATAGAAACTGACGTACATAGAATAACAGCAATTCGTGTGATAAAACGTACAGTGTAGTTAAAACCAGAAAGATTTTACAATATTTTTCGAATTTTACGGAATTCTGAAACTTTTAGGAATATTGAAGATTTTGAAAAAAACTTGGATATAAACTACAAACCATATGATAGGCATTTAATAATACATTTTTTGTATATTGCACTGTCGCTATTACAAAATGATTTTCTGAGGAAATGTTTCAATATTCCTATCTAACATAGGAGATGTCAAAAACGTGTACGAAAAAAAGCGAAGGAAATGTGATCAAAAATTTATCCAAAATCAAAAAATATGTAATGAAACCTTTTCGTATTACTATATAATCATTGATTCTATTGAAATCACGCTCAAAATTATATATTTTAAAAGTTCAAATCCGAAATATAACAGTTCTTTCCTAACCTTTGCATCCTTAAGTTTTGGGTTTGATAAAAAATTATTCAGATTTTGTGGAGTTTCAACTTTGAATTGACATATTTTCCTAATGTATGACCAAGAACTTCAAATCGTTCAGATATTCCAAATTTTTATTATGAGAAATTTTTATTTTCATGAATCTCGGCTTGAAAATCAAAAAATGTAGAAATTGAAGCTGGTATGGTAACTGAAATTCGTGTGATAAAACACATAATGTCAAAAAGCTAGAAAGATTTTTCAGTACTATTCTAATTTTATAGAATTCTTGAACTTTCAGGACTATCGAACATTTGGAAAAAATGTCGGAACTTGAAAATCTTTTGGATGGCAGCTCTACTACTTGACGACTATAAATGCATATATTAATATTTATGAATCTTTAGTTCAAAAATCAGTAAATTATTGTAATTGATACACGATAAATGCAATTCGAATGATAAAAGGTAAAGTCTAGGATGATTTTGAAGTATTTTTCTGATTTTACAGTGATGGATATTATATATTTAAAATAAGTAGACAGATTTTTAATGTATTTCAAGTTTTTTAGAATTAAAAACTTCTAGAAATATTTAAGATTTGGAAAATTTTTCGTAACCATAAAATCTTTTGGATGACAGCTTCACCTTTTATAAACTGTAAATGTACATTTCAAAATTTGTGAATCTTAGTTCGCAAATCATAAAATTATAGAAATTTGAGTATGATAATTGCAACTCTAGTGGTACAAAATAAAGTCTCGAAACAACTCGGAAGATTTTTCAGTATTTTTGTGATTTTATAGAGTAATCGAAAGTATAGGGTCAAAATAACAAGGAAGAGTACTAGGTATTTTTCTAATTTTAAAGTGTTACATAAAAATCAGAAAATTATAGAAATTTATTGCAATACAATAACTGCAATTCGTGTGATAAAACGTATAGTATCAAAAAAACTAGGAAAATTGTTCAGTTTTTTCTTAATTTTATACAATTCTTAAACTTTTAGGAATATTGAAGATTGGAAAAAATTTCGAAACTTGAAAATCTGTTAGATGGCAGCTTTACTATTTGAAGACTATAATAGTATTCTTTAATATTTATGAACCTTTCGTTCAAAAATCGGTAAATTATGGAAATTGAAATACTATAACTGCAATTCGAGTGATAAAAATTAACGTAAAGTAAGATTTTTCAGTATTTTTCTGATTTTATAGGGCGATGGAAAATATACTGACACATTAACTGAGATGATTTTTTAGAATTCTTCTAATTTAATTGAATACTTAAACTTAATACTTAATACTTGAATATTTCGAAACGTCAAAATCATTTAGATGACAGCTTTACTATTTGAAGACAATAAAGTTATAAATGCAAATTGAATATTTATGTCTTTCAGCTTGAAAATCGGAAAATCATCAACATTGAAATATGATAATTTTGCATTTCGAGCGATGGAAAGTATAGAGTCAAAATAACAAGAAAGATTTTTAGTTTTTTTCTGATTTTATATAGTGATGAAAAGTAATATGTCAAAATAAATAGGAAATTTTTTTAGTAATTATTCTAATTTTATGGAATTCTAGGACTCGAAGGAAAATTGATGATTTGGAAAACATTTCGAAACTTGAAAATCTTTTGGACGACAGCTTTACTATCTTAAGACTATAAATGCAAATTTTATCATTCATTTTATCATTGATGTACCTTAGCTTGAAAAACAGAAAATCATAGAAATTAGAACACATATGATAATTTCGCATTTCGAGTAATGGAAAGTATAGATTCAAAATAACTAGAAAGGTTTAGTTTTTTCTTCTGATTTTATAGATTGATCAAAAACAATATGTCAAAACAACCAGAAAGATTGTTTAGTTATTATTCTAATTCAATAAAATTCTGAAACTTTTAGAAATATTACGAAATTTCAACAATCTATGAAATTAAGAACGAATTTCTGAATTTCTACGAGTTATTTGAATTTTACAGGATAATTGATTATTTTTATGGACTGAAATGTTATTTAAGTTTATGAAATATTCTTAATTTCAAACATAATATCAACTTTTTGAAAACTTCCAAATTTGATAATATATGCACATTACTAAAAATATTAGAGCTCTATAATCAACTTCTCTCTGAAAAATCTGAACATATACTTACGATCGGAAAAACTTGGAATAGTAGACCATCGAATTTTAAACAAACGTATATAAAAATGTATAAGTATATTCTATATTCGAAAAATTACTAAAAAAAGCGACAAAATTTTATAAACACTTTAAAATTTATGAACAAATAAAAATCTATAAAGTATTCAAAATCAACGTAGATCTAACTTTTCCAGGCATCTATAGAAATACTAGAAATATATTGAAATTAGGATTCTAGATCATCGAATTCTAGAAATGTTTGTATTCATTTCAAAAAAAACAAAAAAAATGAGATATCTAAAAAAATACTAGAAACACAAATCATTGTAAATTCTAACACTTGAGCATAGAGTTTGAGAAACCTGTTAGTGAATCATAGAAATACAAAAAATCTATAAATATACCAAAAAATACTACAAAATTGTATGGATAACTAAAAATACTGAAATTTTAGAGATTACTGAAAAACTTAAAAAAATATATTTCTTTCGGTATTTTATGATTTATAATCTTTGATGATTTATTTTCGTTGATAAAATTTTTAAATTTGAATTATGTCGGACTACTAAAGTTAAATAAATTTTCGATTCCAGAGTTGAACATTTTTCATATGCCTATTCAATAAAATACAAGTTGATTTTTGTTATTTTTAAGTCACTGTGTTTAGACTTTTGTCTTTTTCTAATATACTTTTAGTATTTGCCATATCTCATTATTTATAAATTTTGATTGGTTTTCAAATATTATGAATTTCTTTCTGAAATCCAATGCTCTATGAATGAAAATGTTCTGTACATTATAAATATTTTCTAGATTTTTTTACAACACCTCCCGAAAGTTTTTCTTCCTACGCTCCAAACAACATTTCTCGATTTGGTTGCTTTTCTAAATAGTTATTCAAATTTTCCATTGTTCGAATCCAAATTCATTTTTCCCCTCCGATTTGTTATTTTTCCATTTATCTACATTTATCTTACATATCCGTTCATCTAATCGTGTTGTGCAATGTGTAGATTACTGATGTTTTTTATAGTGGCGCCTCGGCCAAAAGCTAAGGGTTCTAGGAAACAAAGTGGCATTAAAGAATATTTGCTTGAAAGTATGCTATTTGACTCCATGCCCTTCGGTAAAAGCGACTCTAACGGTCCTTCTGAAATACAGTAGGCAAAAAAAGTCATCGGCCACTTGAAATTTTTTTATTTTTTGGTGTTTTTTTTTAATAGAAAAATGTAGATTTTAATAAAAATGCATTTATTTATTCATGCCAGGATGTATTCTTACAGATTAAATACATTTTCGAAGAAATCGTTTTGATATGTTACGTCATAATATTGTTTGTTTACAATAAGCTCCAAAACTGACGCAAAAAAAGTCGTCGGCCTATATACGTTTTATAGTATTTTAGCT
>JAPYZL010056113.1:0-17526 GCA_030522825.1 Platygaster orseoliae | reverse complement strand
TTTTGAAATGAAGATAGATTAATTGAAATTCGAAATTACAAATCTATCAGAATCATAAATTCGAAATCGAATAATTCACATCGAAAGTCTGAAATTGTGAATACGATATATACATGCTTAGTCAAAAAAGAAATTAAGATATTAATAAATAAGAATACAAAATTTTCAATCTAAAGTAAGAATTATTGATGTCACATTTACAATTTTGGATAACAAAATAAGAAAACTAAGATTCAAGCTTTCGAATTCAACTTCTTTTTTATAATACAGCATAAATTAGTAGTTTTATAAATAAAGATAGGATATATGTTTGCAATGAAACAGTTGATCATTTAATATTTTTTTTCGACACCATCTGAATCTGTACTTCGAATAGTACATCCCTTTGAAATCCTGAGCAATGAATATTTTTATTTAAGATGGGTGGAGGGGTGTTGAGGAGGAAAAGTTTAAATGATTCAAAAAATTTTTCTGGTAAAGGCCCCCTTGTAAGAGTCCGACTGGAGCACCCATTTCTATAGCTATGCCACTGATTTACATACATACCATGTATTTTGGGGGGAAAAAGTGATAAAAGACTTTCATAAACTCAAGTTTTTGGAAGAAATTTACAAAACTGATAAACATAAAATGAATTAAACATAAACAAATTTTTATTATGTGCTGAAATGTATAAAATTCAGTTCACAAACATTTTATTTATGTTTATATTTGATGAAAATGCATTAGAATTTTGAAATAATAGCATATTATGAATTATCATAATTTGTTTTCCATTCGTTCAAACTTGTTATCATATCAGTGAAACGAAAAAAAGCAATTGAATCCGACACTGGCTGTGTGTATAAAGAGCTCTGCATAATTACTTCTAGAAAGCAGTAGACTTCAAATTACAGAATTCAAAAGCCGTGAGGAACAAATTACGTTCCACGTGAAAAGCTAGAGAGCAGACACTGTAAAATACAGCAGGTAAATAGTACCCTCTCGATTCAAGTTTACGCTAGCCATGCTTTAATATTCGACGTTCTGCGAGTTCGTAGCAATCCGCGATATTTGGCCGAGCACTTCTGTAACGAGACGACAGATTTTTGAGAGTGCTTATCATAAAATGCTTCTTTTATGAATTCGATAATAGTGTTGTAAGCTCTATGTCACAAAGTTGAGTTGAAAGAGAGATTTATACTTTGTGCATTTTCAGTCATTTTTTAATTATTTTTAAAAGCTCTGAAGAATTTTTCTCCTTCCGATCATTTTTTTTTTCGACAAAAATTTGATTACGATAAAAAATCTGACAAATCGCTTCTTTATACAGATACTTTTCTGTTAAGTCAAAAATATCATGATTGCAGATATGTACTTATGTAATAACGAAAAAGTTTTTCGCAGTTTTCAATCTATTTGTCTTTTCCGGAGTGTAGCTTGAATAAAAAGGAATTTTTATATATTTCTCAGAAAAATTCGTTCATTATCACAAAATTTCACGCCCAACTGACTCTACTAATATTAAGTACTGTTTAATTAAGCCAAAAAATTCTTGCTCTCTCAAACGTTGTGTTATTCAAACCAAAATATTTTTCTCAAACTTTAGTTTCTGAAGGTATTCAAAACGGTGAGCTTTTCCTCGCTGACTAAATATAAAACTTTTTATTATAAAAAATTTTGTAGACTTTAGAGTTCGGAATTAATCCGTTTCGTTGTAAAAATTGGTATTATTCGAGAAATCTAAGTGTGGAAGAAGGAAGTAGGTGATTAAAATATTCATCAGGATTAACGCGTTTAATTTCAAGATTACATATTCTCAAAATTATTCAGACCCGAGGAAAAACATCGAGAAACCCGAGCAGAGAGGAATATTTTAATCTTGGCATCGTACTCTAGAAAATATGAATCGATACTTTTATTATGATAATGTTCAAAAAGATCAGTCACTTTCATAATAATTATCAATTTACGAAAATACAACATTTTACAGTCACGAAATCGAATGTTGTGTTTTGGTTTTTTTGATATTCAGTAAATTAAAAAATTGAGAAAATTTAACATTAATCGTAAGATTTGCTTTTAGGAAAATAAATTTAAGTATAATAATTGAATTATTTAACAAAAAAAGTCATGAAAAATCAGGAACTTTGATCGAAAAAAATTTTTGAGAATTTTCAAAGAACACTTTTTTTCTAACTTAATAATTTTTTATTGAAACTATGAAAATTCCGACTGCATACTTCATTAACTTGAAAATGAAGTACTTCGAATGTTTAAAACACGAAAACCAGAAATCACATATTATATTTTCCAAACTTTTGTGTGAATTTTAAAAAAAGCACAATCATGATAAAAAATAAAAATATCAAATCATTTCCATGCAGTTAAATAAAATGAATAAATTGTTTGAATAAATAAAAATTCTTAAAGCTATTCATTTTATTTTGAATTTTTTGTAAATTTTTCTTAAAAAACATAAATTGATCGTAGAATTATGAAATATAGTTGCATTTTCTATCGTGCTTCACCCCTGAAACAACCATTTAGTTTTATTTAGAGTTATTATAACATTATTTGAAATTAAGATAATAACTGAATATAATTATTTATTAATAGTATGATAATACAAAAATAGAAATATTTCCAACACACAGAATTATAGGTAAATTATAAATGCAATATAATCTAATTTGCAGTTAAGCAAAACAATTCGAATTTCTATAATTTTCATGTGCGACTGACTATTATTCTCAAGTTTTAGCAAACTTATCAGTTAAATAACAATTACATCATTACAATAGAGTATAACGATATTAAATAACCATAAGTACAAAATTTTTTCTAATTGTATTTTTGGCATTCTTAATATCATATGGAAGATATAGAATCAATTTTCTATCTTAAAAAGTTAAAATGCAGCAAAAAAAAGACTTAATAGCTTAGTTTTTTTGAAATAAATAATAAACAGTGGTGAAAATTAATGAAATTGGAAAAAATTCAGAAAATTATAAATTCATCATAAGTAAAATTCATCTTACCTTCTTAAAGTTGATAATTTGATTAAACAAAGAAAAACTGGAAGTCATTCCACGAATTTTTTTTTCAACTGATTTCAAAAATAAAGTTTTAAATAAATATTTTGGAATATTCGTTAGAAATAAGTTAACTGAAATTCCGGAAGAAGAATCATCAAGAAATATAAAGATAAAACTCGACATATTTTTAAGAAGTATCGAGTAGATGAGCTAAGCTGGTTCTGGCCCCGAAGGTGTATCTATCATAAGTTCCACATTGTGAAACTTCTTATGTGTGTTAATAGTAAAGTAATAAGTTCTGTATAACACAGAGAGGATATTTATATTTTCATTTTATAATTTATATATATTTTTAGAAGGAATTTATATACCATCAGAATCTGTATCCACAAGTTATTCTATATTTTACAAGAAAATCCCAGAGGCGCCGGTACCAAATTTTTTTTGGGTTGAGGGCGCAAAAACTTTGTTTATATATATATATATATATATATATATATATAATTTGATTAATCATTATTGTTTAAACTTTATCACTCCATTTTATTGCAACATACTGTTGAATTATTACACGAATATAAAAATGACGATAATACTTAGATCAAAAGTAATTTTGAAAGTTTAAGAATTATTAAAAAATTATTGTAGTTTAATGTTTTGTTTTATTCATAATAATTTAAAATCGATTGAAACTCAATCGATCGACTGATTTCTTCCATATCCTTAAATTATACTCAAAATCCTCACTGGAAATTTTAACTCGGAAAGATTTCAAAAATTTTTATTAGGGCCTTTTACAAATTATTAAAATCTTACGTGTCGCTCTTATAAGATTTCACAAAACTCAGAAGAAATTCCAGAGTTTTCTAGGATTTTTGAAAACCTACAAGCGCAAATTATAAAAATTTTCGATAACTTATAAAGCTTTCTCTTGAGATTTCAGAAAACATGGAAGAGTTTAATTTGTTGCCTCATAAGAATCTAATGAATTTCAAATGAAATTTCGCAAATATTATAAAGTTTTTCGTAATCTTACAAGATCTAGAATAACAAAGAAAACTGCGTGAACTTTAAATTTTACTTCACTTGAAAGTGAAGTAAAAGTTATATACAAACAATTTTAGACGATGCAAAAATATTTTACACTTCAGGAGAATAAAAAAATGCAGTCTACAGCAGTTTCTGTGTTTTTTTCTATATATGACCATTATTGTATTTTTCAAAACGTTTTGATCTTCTCAAAGCTTGAAAAACTGTGAAAAATGTTTTTAATCATTTGTCTTTTATCGTATGATAAAATTATACACAAAAACATCATAATTAAATAGGCGAGTAAATGATCAAATTACATCTTTTTAATTATAATAAAAAATGGCTACTATATTTTTCATAAAAAATTTTATATTCGCGAGCTTCGACACGCTTAAAAATTTTATCAGTCTACTGTACATATCAAGCTCGTTACTTTCAAATAAGTTCTGAGAATTCTAAGAAAAATTTAAATAATAAAAAAATTTCAAATTTTCAAGCATTTTCAGCGTTTGTTTGTTACATTTTGTAATTTAAAAACGTTTGGCAATTTTTTTGAAACCCATACATGAATCATACTTAAACTAAACACACAAAAATTGAAACTTATGTGATTGAAGCATACCTAAAGCTTTTCGAAATCATATGCAAATATACGAAGATTCTTTGATGACTATTGAAATTTCCCTAACTGCTGAGCTTTTTAGAAATTCTATCAGTTTTCTGAAAATGCCAGGCAATGATTTTTTTCCTAAATGCAGATTTTTTCGAAAAAACTGTAAACTTTTTCAGTATGTTTTATAACGACCATTTTTTGGATTTTTCATTGTTTTTCTATAGAGCGAACCTTAAAAAATTTTCGAACGTACTTTTCCAAGTTAATGACATAATTCAAAATTCAATTTTCGACGTTAACCATAATTATTGGGGGGGGGGGGGCAAAAAGCATTACTTGCTCCCCAAAAGAAAATTTTGGGGGTGCAGTTGACCCCCCTGCCCCCCTGTTCCGACACCACTAAAATTTACCATCAGAAATTTAATTCACAAGTTATTCAATATTTTACAAGAAAATCTCTAAAGTTATGCCAACAGTGTACAGAACCACAGACTCCCTGGATCTTCCAGCAGACTGCCTCACTTTTCCATGTCCAATTTTTTTCGTGTTTGGTTCAAAGCAGCTTCGGGGTCGACGCTTATTTATATTCCACCGCCACCGCGTCAATACCGACTAAAATCCAGCCTACACAATGTACTCCGTTCGAAACGTTTTCTAGACTGGACGCGCATTCAGCTCCATCCCCCATTCAAATTTTAGCGCAGCCAGGATTACGGAATCAACGATCTTACGCCCTCAACGCGACGCGCTTTTCGTTTTCGTCTGCAGCTTTAGCGTTGAATGCAAAATAAGTGTTTTCGGGCGGAAAAAAAGAGCCAGCGCGCACTAAGTTGCATCATCGCCGAGAAACAATATGAAAGGCGAAGAAAAAAAGAACAATGGAAGCGCGCCTCACTGTAAAACTCCTCGGCAAAGCGCCCCGTATGGAAGTGCTGATCAGCTGACTATAGCACTTTCGTACGTTCGCAATATGAAATGTTCAGCGAACCACAGCAAAAAGTTGAAGGCGTCTAAAATAGACTTTGGATTATAAGCCTGGGTGAACTCGCTCGCGACGACGACGAGAAAGCGTAGGCAGGGAAATTTTCGGTTAGAGGTCCTTGACAAAGTTACTATCATCGCTGGTACCGAGGAGGGTGTTATAGGGATCAAGTCGGAACGTTTAATGACTTTTGAGAGAAGCAGGAGAATCGCAGGAAATAAAGATAAGGAAGACGATTGTTAATCTGAGATCAGAGATGAAAGTAAAGTTCGGAATGCATGACGGAGTTTTTGAGTAACGGGAAAATGGAAAAGTCGAAAATGAAATGTTCGTTATGGAAAAACGAAGAACGAGATGAATTCATTATTATTTCAGGAAAAAAAGACAAAAGTGATGATGAAAAAAAATTATACATTATAATCATTTAAATATGAATGGGTAATAAGTTCACAGTTTTTGGTGTTTCAAACTCAAAATAACAATTATTCGAACTTGAAAGGAATTTTTTCTTAATCTTTAATATAATACTATATAAAGCCAAACATTTTCTGTAAGAAAATATGGAAGAAAACAAATTTATAAAAAAAAGAATGAAATCTACAAAAATTCTAAGAATTTAAGAAACTTTGAAATTTGGAAATGAAGTTGGGAAAAATTTAGACAAGAATTCACGAAATTACCTGAAAATCTTTTGAGTCATACAATTTCTGGAAAATACTAAAAGTTTTTAAATCCTATGAAAAAATTGCGTTTTTGAAAAATATGTTCAAATGACATCAATGCATAAAAATACTAGAAAACGATTAAAAATCTTATAAATAGGTAAATTTAAGAATTCGTGAAATTTTGAATAAAGTTTTGAAATGATCGACTATCTTCAAGAAAATTACAATTTTGTTTTCGTTGTTTACACTTTAGAATATTTTAGAATTTGCGCTTTTTTTCCGGAATCATCGAAATATTCTACAATTTACGAAATTTTTTTAAATTTTGCGAAATCCTACGAATTTTTATAATTTTTCAGTGTTATAAATATTGGAGGTTTTCAGCGGTTTCCATATTTTTTTTAATTTGCAGACTCATCGGTGATCTTCGTCCAAAAATATATTTTCCGATTTTTGAAACTCAGAAATAAGTTACTCAATGGCTATAGTTCCACAGAGTCTTCAATTTTCTCTGCAATCTAAGAAATTTATGAACAACTTTTTGAATTTCAATGATTTTTCTAATTTTTCAAAGTTGTCAATGTGATATAATTTTGGAAAATTAAAAAAATTTTTCGGTGTTTTTCGGCACTTTTAAATCATTGACGACTTCAGGATTATATAATATCTTCCAAAAGTTTAACAGAATCTTGACAATTTTTTACAATATACAAAATTTATCTATTTTGTCAAAAAACTTGCGAATTTGACTTACTTATGATATTATTATAAAATTATGAAAAATTTCTGAAATTTTCATGTCCTATAATTTCACAAAATATTTAAAAAAATCGACAATAGCAGGAGACAAAATATTTTTTGATTTTCAACCATTCTAAAAATATGACTTAGTTTCAGTAATTTTCAGAAATTTTTCAGGTTTCCCAAAATCTGAAAAATTTATACGTATACCACATAACATGCTACAAACTTTTCGAATTTTATCAACTATTGACAATGTTCAACATTTCTGATTTTTGAAATATTTCAAAATATTATAAATTTTTTTATTTATTTCACAATATCCGAAGTTACTGACTGTTTACGTACAAAATAAAATTCTTTCATTCTCAAAAAATTTGAAAATATTACACAATTCCTGCAATTTGACTGAATCTTTTATATGTTCTATTACATACAAAATTTATCAACGTTTTCTGAATTTCCATTAATTTCTTATTTGTTAAGTAACTATCATTGACAATCTTAAAAATTCACAAAATTTTCACAATTTCCCTTACTTTTTCGAATTTCAAACATAACTTTTACTGTTAATAAATATTGTTCAAGATTTTCAATATTTTTCACTAAAAATTGATTATCGTAATACTTTTCGGTCCATGATTTTATTCATCGTAATTTATTTTCATTCCTTATTTCAAAAACCTAGGACTATTTAGGAATTATTTTTGCTCCTCTATCTGATATTGTTTAAAAAAACAAAAATAAAATTGTACAATATTTCGAAATTCCAAAATTCTTCAACAATAACCAACTTCCACCTCTTTTTCGTTCAAAATATTCGAAAAGAAAGAGAATTATACAGAGTATTCTAACAAACTCAACACTGTCCTTAACTATGGAAATACTATACCTATTAACAACTTTCATCTTTATCCACGAACATCAAAACGTTCGCTAATAGAGGGAAAAATCACGAAAAAATGTTCTGAATTTTCTTTCGAACATGCATTAAAAACTCGTTCGATCATTATTATCGAGTAAACTCATAAAACAGGGAAAGTTTTTGAATATAGAAAGAAGAGTATTGGCGATAATCCGTAAAAAACAAGGTAGTAGAGAAACTTGGACCGTAACCAAACTATTTTTTCTCTCCAAGCGCAACCGGAAATGCAATCAGAACCGATATTCTGTGAAATCGGTAGAAGTGAAACTGGAACGAAACCGTTAAGCATTCCTTTCCTGTAACCGGTATCTTTTGCTTCCATTATAACTTCACTCATAATTTGTTCGGAATCACGAATTTATTCGGGAATGTACTATAACAGCAGTTTCCAAGAGTCAAAACTAGTTTAATCACGGAAAATTCAAGCAATTTCCCTCTGGACAAAAAGTACCGAGTTCAATCAATAAATCTCCGGTGTCTCGTGAAGACTGGAAAGAACAAAAAAAGAGATAATTATAGTTCTAAATTTCTGTTACATATTCAGTTATTATTACGAATTCCAGAAATTTCATCAAATCAAACAAGTTATCCCACAATTTTAGAAGTTTTTCCTATAGGTAGTAAGGAAAAACCTAAGCCAAGTTTCCAGGAAAAACCCGGGAAATCTTTCTCCCCAACGTTCCTCTGCATATCACAATTTACGATGTAAACGTGCTCAAACCTTGAAAAAAAAGCGCGGTTCAGTGAAACGAGGAGTGCGCTACAAAATCACGAGACCCTGCTAACTATTCCCAGGGCAACGACCATATGACGTTGTTTTGCATAACTTTATGGATCTTGCGCCTCCGCTCGACATTTGCAATGGTCAAGTGGCTGATTTGCACAGACGACCCGCAGACAGCGATACCGGAATAAAATATTTGCATGTGCCCTTGTCCACGTTTAGTTCAACCACTATTTACGTCAAGAGGATGTGAAAGCCCTCTTCGCTGTGTTATCTCTTTTCACTCGAAAATTCGATCCAACTATAATGAATATTCCAGCCTCCACATTACGAAAAAGTGTGACGGAAAATGAGTACTGATGACAATTTTGAGTTATATCGTCATAAGTCATAAGTCTATCATTACTTAAGTTATTTTTGACCCCTCCCTCCTCCTATGTCATATTCACACGTCATATATTACACGTCATATTTAAATATGACATATACATGTCATCTATTACACGTCATCCATTACACGTCATCTATTACACGTCATCCAGTACACGTCATTTATTAAATGTCATCTATTACACGTCATCTATTACACGTCATCCATTACACGTCATCTATTACACGTCATCTATTACACTTCATCTATTACACGTCATCTATTACACGTCATCTATTACACGTCATCTATTACACTTCATCTATTACACGTCATCTATTGCACGTCATCTATTACACGTCATATATTACACTTCATATATTACACGTCATTACAAAACATTTCTCAATGTTTTGTAATCTAGACGATTGTGTTTTTCAAACAAAAACACCTGTTTTTGTTTTCAAGTACCCTCCAAGTTCCTTCAATCAGACTTCTCATCAACTCCATTAAGCATTACTTTCAGTTCCTAAGGCTCTTTCTCAACTTCCTCAAAGTTCAATTCCCATCAATCAAATGAATATCGCAATTTCCAACTATAGAGAAAAAAACCCTGTTTGACAAAATTCAAGACCCAGCACAGCAAATATTGATCCGCCTTCAAAAGGCTCATATCCCAGCTTAAAACCAGGCAAACGAATCCCCCATGCCCCAAAGTCGTGTTCTCCAATGATATGATTTTTTGCGGAAGACATGCTAAATCGATACCCGGGGATTAAGCTCCGATTCCCGCCACAGTACTTGGGAAAACCCAAAAGAGTGTTGGAAAAATCGGCTAATGCTCGCGCAGCCGACCGAAAAACCAATAGATATGTCCCCGATACCTGTAAATTCGCCGGGCTTTCACGGATTCTTCTTTTCTCGCGCATTTTCCTTGAATTCACATACACCTTTGTCATTTGAATTACAGATCAGTCCAACGACAGAGAGCTCAAAAAGCGGGAATGGCTGAGGAGCCTTCGAGCCTGGCATATTTTAACGCCTAAATGAATCAACGGGGGACAAAACATCTCGCGAAGGAAACAACGGAGAACGAAATATCGAAATCGGAGTGTAAGAGGGACGCCAAGAAAAGTGACAACATGAGGCTGTTCTTTATAATCTTCGTCTGCCCGACCATCATGGGGCCGAGCGCGTCGTCGCTGTCGATGAAGACGTCGCCGAGCACCAGGGTTGTCAAGACGAGATACGGGAAGATTCAGGGACTGCTCCGAACGTTCGAGTCGTCCAGGCACCTGAAGCCGATTGAGGTGTATTTGGGCATTCCTTACGCGAACGCTCCGACCGGGAAAAATCGGTTTTCTCCGACTGGCTCGCCGAGTCCGTGGGAGGGAGTGAGGTAATGTGGAAATTATATCGAAATTCTGAATCATATAGTCATAAGTTATAAGTCTATTATTACTAAGTTATTTTTGACCCCTCCCTCCTCTCATGTCATACTTAAACGTCATATATTACACGTCATATATTACACGTCATGTATTACATGTCATATATTACACGTCATGTATAACACGTCATGTATTACACGTTATATATTACACGTCATGTATAACACGTCATATATTACACGTCACATATTACGAATCATATATTACACGTCATATATTACACGTCGTATATTACGAATCATATATTACACGTGACTATGTCATAGTCACGAAAATTAAGAACCCCCCTCCCCCTTCCTACAAACGTCACGTGACACTTGGGGAATGTATGTTTTTGAAGAATTACTTATAATTAGTCACAATAATAATAAAGAGACATTACACAATAGTTATTCTGACTCAAAAATAACATGAATCCTCATTTCACGTGAATTTTTCTTTAACGAGATTTAAATTATTAAGGTTTGGCTAGAATAACGTAGAAAATAAA
This sequence comes from Platygaster orseoliae, assembly GCA_030522825.1. Lineage (NCBI taxonomy): Eukaryota > Metazoa > Arthropoda > Insecta > Hymenoptera > Platygastridae > Platygaster > Platygaster orseoliae. The sequence goes on along the minus strand of JAPYZL010056113.1, from coordinate 6,516 downwards.
AATTTGAAAATTGTAACAACCCAAGGATTGATGAAAAAAACAAGAATCCATCAAAATTCTAAGAATCTGAAAGACTTAAGGCCCTAGAGCATTGAATTCTGGAAATTTGAACAGACAATAAATACAAACTGTGACAAAATACTAAAAGTAATAAAATTCTATGGAAGAACTGTTTTCTGAAAAATCTGAACAAATACCTACGATTTTTAAAACTACGAATTTTTGAGTATCAAATTATGAGAAATGTATAAAGTCCTGTAAAAAAATACTAGAAAAGGATGCAATATTTTATGAAAATTAAAAAAAAAACGAAAGAAACCTTTCAAATACTTATAATAAATTATAGTGACTAAATTTTCTAATAAATTCATGAAAGTACTAAAAATTTATTTAAATTTTCATTATGAAGTACTAAATTACAGAAATCTATACAGCAATCTGCAAAATGTTAGAATTCTGAAAAATTCCTTTATATTTTGAAAATTACATAAAAACATGTGAGAAGTACTGGGAATAGTTAAATACTTAACAGCAATGTAAAGATAATTTTCTCAAAAATTCATAGACCTCGAATCCTAGAACATACAATTCTTCGAATACTTATAAACATACAAAAAAAGTACTAAGACTGCATAGGAATAATACTGTTTTAAAAATCAATTACAATAATTACAATTGTTGAATTTTCTATAAATTCTAGAAATCTGTAAAGAGATCTGTATAAATACTCTAAATATATAAAAAAAAACAACAAAATACAACAAAATTTTATAAATAACATACAGTATGAAAATTCTAAGAACCTATGAAACGCTATAAATTTGTCTATTAATAACGTTGAAAATAAAAATTTGAAAATTGACACAACTTATTGATTGATGAGAAAACTAGAATCCACCAAAATTCTAAAAATCTAAAAAACTTTGGACTCTGGAGCATTGAATTCTGGAAATCTAGATAGACATTAATAGAAATATAATAAAATCTTTCGAATCACACAAACTCTGACAAAATACTAAAAGTAATCTAATTCTATGGAAGAACTGTTTTCTAAAAAATTTGGACAAATACCTACGATCTTAAAAAATACGAATTTTCGAGTATTAAATTATGAAAAGCGAATAAAGCACTGTAAAACATACTAGAAAATGATACAATAGTTTTTGAAAATTCAAAAAGTGAAAAACACAAGAATACTTCAAAATACTCATTATAATGAAGACTGAATTTCCCCGTAAATCTATAAAAGTACTAAAAATCTATGAAATTTTGGATTATAAACTATACTGAATCCCAGAAATCAAAAATAAAAAATGTATTTTTTAAGAAATCTCTCCCAAACATTTTTTCTGCCTTAGCCTTTGATGATTCTATATACTTTCAATTAGTTTCATAGCTGAAAATGAATCAAATAAACAAGAGATGAAAAGCAATCACATATTTGGTTTGCTCTAAAGGAAGTTTGAAATTGAAACAAAATTGAAATAACTCATGAAAAACAAGTAAACGGAATGTAATAAAAAATTCTACGAGTTCAGAAACACGAGATGAAATCGCAATGTTGAATAAATGAAAAAAGGAATAAAATCTGAATAAAGTTTATATTCGATGCATGTTTTTTTTCCATCCAACGTGTTGAACTAGCTGTAAAATAAAAAATGCTCGTATTATTTACATTTTATTATATGTATAAATATATTATATTGTATACATATATACATTGCATGTTATTATGCAAATTTCTCAGTGAAAGATAAACATGAAAAAAACTTGCAAACAAAAACAAAAAACTTAATCCTTAAAGTTTCTATAAACAATAAATTTGAAAAAAAAACACTTTTTCTATTAACTTTATGAATTGCATTATCATTCCATAGTAAAAATAAAGTATTCATAATAATCAATACTGGATAGTTTTCTCAGTCTAGTATTTCACAATTTCCTCGTGAATTTAACAAATTCGGCCATTATTTTTCTGAACTTTTTAACCCTGCTCGATCCGTGCCAGTGTATTTTTTCTCTACCACGATAAATTTTATGTTTCCAGACATGTACAGCTTGTTTTTAAAACCCCTAAACCCACTGCGCTCGGTAACGAGAGTAGTCCTTTTTTTACGTTCGTCACATCGACAATTATTCCATGCCCCGCTCTTTTAAATCTAAAATACTCGCGTTCTCTTGGACTCATCTTCATGAAAAAGCTAGCCACGTTTCGCGTTTAATAACTCACACATAAAGCACGATTGCTCCAGAGACATTTCCCTGTTGTCCAATCTCGCGAAAGTGTTCAGAAGCGGTATTCAAGGTTTAGTAGCGCTACTGATACTATCATTTTCTAGCAATTACTACTTTACTCCGCCATCTGACATTTTTTCAGTAGCCAGTACCCGTAATTTTTCATTCGTCATCGTCGACATCGCTGTGCTAAAGAAATTCATCATCGACCTTACGAGGTGGAGCATAAAAATTTTAATTTGAATCTCAGTGGTGAATCTGAGGAATTTTTATTGTCTCTATGCAAATTTAAGCAAACCATGAAATCAATTGTAAGAGTTTAAGTACTCCTTTTTATATATTATAAAATTATTTGCATTTATAATGATAAATTCTGAAATAAAGTATTGATAAATATATTCACTTCAATTGAGTTTATGGTATTCATACATGTTTCGAGCTTTTTTTAATTTACCACAATATTTAGAGATTGCACAGATTTGGTAAATTTTCTGTTATGTTTCTAAATTTTTCGATATTAAAGAATTGTCAAAAACAAAATTATCATTTAAAAAACAGCAAAATCAGTTCATCGGAATTGATGAAAATTTATTGATTAAAAGATTGATTGAACCAAAAATAAAATTGGAAAAAAGTAATGAACTATAAAAGAAATAATATAAGTAAAAAATATGGGCTACGCAGTAATAAAAATACCAGAAATCAAGTATTATTTGAACTATGGAAAGTTTGAATGGAATGAACTATTTTTCACTGAAAATGAACAATTTCTAAGAGTTGAAGAATTTTTGATGATGCTGAATTTTCCGCGAACATTTTGCTCTAGTTACGAAAAAGTTGAAATTTTGAAATATTCAGTGATATTGTCTCTTGACTTAAGTAATTTTCAAAAGTTGCAACCTACTTAACTCATTTTTAATGGTAACTTCAGATTTCCATTACAAATCAAGTTCACTGAATAAGATACTCGAACGTTTTGTAGAACTTTCAAAACTTCTAAAGAATAAAAGTCAATATAACAAATTTTAAACAACTTATAGATGAGTTATTTTTTTTCCATATTCATTGTTAAAATCACGAAAAATCAGAAATTTTGAAATTCTAGAAAGTTTGAATAAAACAAATCATTTTTCACTGAAAATGAAAAATTTTCCACTGTTCAATAATTTCTGAATAATTGTTTCAGAAATATTTTATTTCTCTTTGAAATTTCTTTATTTATTAATTTTTTGTTATTTATTTATTAGAATTTCCAATTATTAATTTATTTTATTCGTATGTTTTTTCATTTATATTTAATGTTTATTTATTTTTATTATCATATTGTTTTTCCTATTCATATCCTTCGTTTATTTTATATTATTATTTATTTATTTGAAATTTATTTATTTATTGAAGTATTTCATGAGTGTAAAAAAATTTTTGAATTCTCTCAGAAATTGAGAGATTCTCATAATTTGACTTCTGTATAATTTATAATAGTTCTTTTGAATTTCTATGAGAGAAAAAGTTCAGAGCATAACATCTTTGAACATCCAACTGCAAATGATTGAAACTTTCTACAATTCACGAATAAAACTTTTTTTCATTTTTTTTTTTTTTTTTTTTTTATTGAGAATAGCATGTAAATTAAAATTAATTATATTTTTGAAATTTTGAGTAAAATCACCCTTTTTTTATTGAAAATGAAAATTTTTTCATATTTTCACGATTTTTCGGAATGTTCCATTTTTTCGTGAACATATTCTAAATCAAACTACAAGTAGTAAAAATTAAATCGTGTTTTTTCATTGAAAAAGTTATCAAATATGAAGTCGAGTGATTTCTTAAAACTTAAATAACATTTGTGTAATTGTATATGGTTTTTAATATTTTCTAGATAAGATTTATTAATTATCTCATTGAAACTTCTTCAAAATTATAAATAAGCAATGAATAAGTTTTGAAAATCATAAAATTTGTGTTTTTAACATCTTACTCCACTTGATTGAAACTTTTTACAATTTACAAATCAGTTTTTATTTTCATTTCTTTCTCTTATTAGGAAAATCACATGAATAAGGAATGATGAAATCTCCAAAAATTTACATGAAATAGCATATTTTTCAGTGAAAACTAAAAATTTTCCATACTTTTACGATTTTTCAGAATGATCAATTTTATCGTAAACATCTCGTTCTAATTATATCAAACTGCAAGTAATAAAAAATTCAATCGTGTTTTTTCATTAAAAAAGTGATTGAATATGAATTCGAGTGATTTCTAAAAACTAAAATAACATTTGTGTAATTTAATATGGTTTTCAATGTTAACTATTTAAAATATTTATTGGTAATCCCATTTAAACTTCTTCAAAATCATAAATAAATAATGAATATTTTTCGAAAATCGTATAATTCGTGTTATATGTCTAGTTGTAAAAGTACTACGTTTATTCAAAGATACTAGCTTTCCGAATTCGTCAGAGGAAGGGTAAAATGTTTGGTGTCTGGGGTGCCCATTCGTCACACATGCACCTCCCCCCCCCCTGATCGCGATTTCCCCAGGCAGCTATATGATATTTTGCAGAATAAAACCGGGTCAAATACCCTTTCCACGTAGGTTAGCCCATTTTCATCCGGCAAGTATCATACATGATCGTGGATGACGACTTTTTCTTGGGCTAAAAAGTGCTGCATACATTTTCGTCGTGTATAGCGGGCACTCGGGATGGGAAAAAGAACGAAACTCGCGACGAAACGTAGCGCCTTTTTGAAACATCATTCCTCTCCGTGTATCCTGAAACTCTGAGAAATGTGCCATCGAGATTTCGAGATGGGAATGTGATTCCGTGATAGAATCCAGGTAACGGAATGTAACCAAGTTTCGCAAACATTTCTCACAGCGAACTATTTCCACTCACGACGTCGCGGAAAAAACGTGCGACAAAAATCATTCTCTCAAAAATTAGAGTTGTTCGTAAACAAGCATCGGACGTGAGAAAATTCTTCGACCTTTTTTCGTCCGTTTTTACAGTTATCCAGGGAAATTTCGTTTTATGTGTGGTATTTGTTCGTGTCCCGCGAAAGTTTCAATGTTATGAATTATGGAAAACATCGGTCATTATTTGAATAATGAAGTGGCAAGTCTGCCAGACTGAAAAAATACGGTTCGAAATTCTAATTTGTAATAAATTATCATAATTATTAAATTAATATAATTATACGTAAATATAAATAATAATGTTATATATATTTATGATAATTTTTTTTAATTGTCTTTTCGAAAAAAACCTAAGAATTTCATTTGTAGAGTTTTTGATTGAAGAAACTCTTAAATAGAATTTAAATAAATGTCAAATGCTTTTTTCAATTCGCCTGATAAAAACATTGTTTTTTCAATAAACCATAAATAATTGGAAAATTTTAATAGGATTTTTGCAGCTGCGTCAAAGTTCAGTTGTAATCTTTAATATTCATGTCTCTGAATCCTAATAATTTTATTATATAATAAAATTTAAGTTATTATTTTTGATAAACTAAAATTCATTCTCTCCAGCAAACTATAGAATATGTTTGACATTATCATAATTTATTGTATGATTGAATTAAATTTAAAAACATGCTCAGAGTACTCATTAGTCTCATTACCAAAAAAAAATGAACTTTTTTTCAATCAAAAATTTATCATATCAAGATATTTGAAATACTCACCCTTTGTAGAATATAAGCAATAAATTTGAGATTACACATTTCAAAGACAATTTGATTTTCTTAATAAATATAATAAATTAAAAATTATTGTTGCGTGAAGGTTAATTTCAATAAAAGTTTATTCAAACTTAACGTTCGGAAAAAAAGTTTCATAGAATACTAAAAGAAAAAAATAATAAATATTTTTAATTTATATAATTCATCAAATAATATAGGGGAGATCAGGGCGTTTCGGGACACTTTTTGCATTGTGAATTTTTACGAATTCATTAACATGGTTTTTGTTGAACAACACATATTTTCTGAAAGCTTCAACCCTCCACTTTTGAACCCTCTAAACAGGATTTTTTAATTTGTGATATTATAAATAATATTTATTAAACAGTTACAAGTGCAGATCATCCCGAAATGCCCCGGTACCGGGGCATTTCGGGACACTTCGTTTAGAAGCTGAAAAAATGTCATTAAAATTGAGAAGTATGTTTTCAAAGCATATTTTGTGTTCAATATTTTACTGACTTCAATTATTGCACAAAAGCATCCGTCGTAGCTTGGACAAATCGATGTAAAGATGAACGAGGCACTTTGT